>OX451740.1:613444724-613657224 GCA_948472305.1 Vicia faba
ATGGGAAAAGAGCGAATAACCCAAAAAGAGAGGGGAGAGAATCTAAGTTCGGGGGTTTGTTATGCAATTGGAAGGTATTAACACCCTAAACATCTATGGTACTCTACAGGAACCTCTTTGAAAATTTGTGTATTTTGGATATAAAATGTTGTATACAAAAATAGATTGTGAGGATGAGAAAAGAAGTATTTTTTATGATTTTTTCACCCACCGCGGCTGCGAACCTTTAGTGCTTACGTACTACCTTCCGTGCAATAGGGGATCAGAGTACTCGTAGTTCACCTTTTAAAAATTTCAAAAACACATGTGTGTCGGTTAATTTTAAGAGACTAGACATCATCATCTTATCTGAGTGGAAGAACATACTAACTACCCACGATTATGAGAAAGGAGAATTTGCATCATCTCAAAGTGGAGGATATGGCTAGGATTTTAAAATCAACCAAGCCTCACTAAACACCCAAGTGGAAAATATCTCCCTTCACTACATATCGTAGAAGTATAGTAGTTCGCATCACTACAAGGATTGACAAGAGTCTAATATTTTGATAAAATTTTAAGATAAAAAGCCAAAGTGGCAAAATGGCTTGAATGAGATTGATTGACTTTTAGTCTTCTCACAAAAATGTCATAGTATTGTTAAATTGTTTAAAGTTTGATTAAGAAAATGTTTTTAAAATGCATGGGACCTAAGTCCAAGTTTATTGTGAAAGCGGTTCAAGTTTAGAAACAAGAAGGTTTTTCCAAAAGAAGGAAGAAGATTTTTGAAATTAAAGAAGATGGGAGGAGATAAAGGGACTATCCTGAAGCATAAGGTAAAAGTTAGGGAAAAGAACCGTCTAACCAACAAGAAGACAACACTTAACATAATGAGTCAATATAGAATTCCCATCCTTGTGATTTGAAACCAAACAAGCAAATATAATAAACCTCTTAAGAAAACCAAGCTTCAATTGCATTAATTCTTCACAAAAATTGGACAGAGTAACGGCTGTATACAGATGAATTCCTGATGATAGACAAAACATGTAATCACAATAACCTGCACACAAAGCAAACAAACAACCCAATATCTTGGAGTAAACCCCAAGATCTCCAGACAAAATAACAGTTAAGGTCACAAGGTCTCAAGGTAGGTCAAGGTCTCTAATCCTAAGTCCAAGAAGTCCATCACTCCATAATGCCAAGGATAGTAACCAAATAGTCCAAGTAACATTAAAGTTTTTTATTGTTCAAGTTGGTTATTAGGTATCTTCAAAAAGAAAATGAAAGCTCAAATGAGCATAAAAAGAAAATGACATAAAGATAAATGCTCAATTGAGCAAAGATGAAAATAGCATGAAATGTAAATGTTAAAATAAATGTGCTTAAAGTAAAAAGTATAAAGTAAAGTCAATTGTTATAAATTAGAGGTTAGTTGAATGACCATCTTAAAACTTTCATTTGAAACTCATTAGAAGATTGATAAAATCAAAGTCTCTCAATAACAACTCTCATTTGCTTTTTGTCAAGTATATCATTCATTTAAAATTCTCAAGACAACAATAAATGATCGATGATGTTTAAGTGATTCACTTTGACCAAAGCTTATGAAGATTCATTAGAGGATTGGTAATACCAAAGCCTCCTAACAATGAATCTTAAGGTTATTGGATCAAAGGATTACAAGTAATACACTTGGGCTTACAAACATGGGTTTGGGCCATGAATGATCATTTCTCGAATCGGGACAAAATTTAGCACTATGTTAAGCAATCGTAAGTGGACTTATATAGAAGCTACACCTATTTTGAGGCCGGTCAATAGTAATTTATGTGTCATATGTTTAGAGAGATGATATGTATATCATCTTATAATCAACATGTGACACAATAAGAAGAGGATAAGATGAAGAGGGAAATGATATATTTGAAATAAAAAGTTAATCAAATTATCATTAAAATCATCCATTTATTTTGGTGGAATTAACCTCAACACCAAAGATCCAATGATGTTAATAAAGTCCATAATCAAAATTCAATTAGTCACAATATGTACAAAAATAAAAATGCATTTAATGAAAAAAATAAAAATGACTTTTAACATGTTTTTAAAATGAAAATGAAAGGGAAAATAGAAAACTATATTCAAAATATCAAAGAAAAATTAAAAGAGACCATATAAAAATCAGATATGATCTCAAATATTTTTATAAATTTTTTGGTAATTTTTTAAAGTCAAACTTTTTTTAAACTAATTTAAATTGCTCAAATAAGTGAAAAAAAGATCAAAAATAGTAATAGTCAGAATAAATTTCTTAAAAAAATTCAAAAAGTCAGAAACACTGAAAATGATTTTTATAAAAAGTTTTAGAACTTAAAAATGTCATAAAGTATTTTTTAAACAATTAAAATATAGAAAACAAAGCAAAATTATTATAACTATCAAATCTTAAAATAAAAATATGAAAAAATATTCATAAATTCAGAAATAATTCAAATTATTTTTGTATATTTTTTTTAATAATTTTTGGATACAAAATAAAAGAGTTATGAATTTTTGAAATTTAAACAAATTTTAAACAAATTTTATAAAAATATATAAATCATAAATAATTTGAGGCGTTGGATCCAATTCACTAAAACACATTGGCACATCAAGTGGCTCAGAAACGAAGATGTATCGTGATCCCTGGTCAACAAACGCGCGCTGAAATCACGAAAGTCAGGGCAATCACAACATTTCAATTGTCACATTTTCATTGGTTGAAGAGGCCACGTAAGTCATCTTCAACCTCCAGCTACCCTGAAACTAAGGTAAAATCATAATCCTTAAATCTCTACATTTAGACACTCATGGTGGTATCATTAAACGCGTCTCTTCAAGACGATCACAACCATATCCTCGCGCCAAATTTATATAAAACACAACTTACTCGATTTTAAAAAAAATCAAAGATGTTTTGAAAATTTTGAAATAAAAAACAAAAGTATCAAACGCATTGATTCACCAAAATTGAGTTAATAACAGGCATCACTGAACATTATAGACCATTCCAGTAAATTGAGTTAGAAGACTTGATGCTTTAAACTACCTAAACGAAGTCAGATGAAGTTTCTATGTAAATGGACTTTGCTAGCATGATTTCGGGTACCTCATGGCTTGATTCTTCTTCTATTAGCTTCATGGGAGTTCAAGGATGAAAGATCAATAAAGAAATTGAATTTATAAGTGGAGAAATTAGGAATTCGAAATCTCTGAAAAAGGTGTTATGGAGGGAGTTTTACAGAGTGATTTTGGCTCTTCAAGCTTGAGAAAATGAATGAGTTATGACCCTCTATTTATAGGGGAAGTAATGGAATGCTTAAGCGTGTGAAATGATCAAGTTTGGAGGGAAATTGTGTGAAGTTGCAAACATAAAAATTGTGACTTCTATTTTGCTCAAAACTCAACCAAAGCTTTCGTTTCAATGTGGTAATTATTTCATGAAGTTCATTAAACATGATTAGAAGTAAAAACACGCATAAATTTTGTGTTTAGATGCCAAATCAAGGATTTCAAATTCTGACTTTGGAGAAAACTTAAATTTCAAGGTACCATCTTTGAATCAATGGTGTGCACGACTTAGGGAACCTTAGGACTTGATTCTTGATGCATTAGAAATATGAGATCACCAACTTTACGATGTGAAAAGAATGAAATTAAATGGATGCTTGAGCTGAAAGTTGTGATGAGTCAAAGTTGAGAAAAAGATGCTGACTTTTTGTACTTCAAAAAATTCTATGTTTTTTCTTCAAAATGACCTATAATTTCTTGCATACAAACATGGCCTTCCATTTAAAATTTTCCCTTGAATAAAAAATATGACATTAAGTAAACCTCTTGAATGACATTTTGAGACTTGAATCATTTAAAAACTCAAAAAATTGAGAAAGTTAAGACTTTGTGAAGTTGGTGAAAATTCATGAGATGACCTATAATCTTTTGCATCCTTAGGGCATCTTCCATACATTTACAAGCTTAGCACATAAAAGAAGAGTTGAATTTCATATCTTTAAGATCATGATGGAAAAAGAGTTGGCTTAAGGAGATAAAAATTGACTAATTTATGATCTTTTGAAGTCACATAAGGGATTTTCATGGCCTATCTAGAGGAGTTGTAATCTTTCTTCATCATTAGGTATCCTCCATACAAAATTTTCTTGAAACTTCTAAAGTGATTTATTGATAACCCTTTGAAGATAAACATTTTTTTTGGAATCACTCAAAAATACCAAAAGATGAGCAAGATATATCCTTTAGAAGTTCAAAACCCTAACTCCTAGAGAAACAAAATGCCTTGGAAACTCTTCTCAATTTTGACAAACATTCTTGCACAAATACTTTTGTCTTGTAAAAAAAAGTTGTTGAGGATGATAATGAGGAACCATGGAAACCACAACCACTTCAAAATATTGAGGATTAAGGGAGATATGAACTTGTGACCAAGAAATCCAAAACATGTCCAATTAGGTCAAACTTCTTCCATCAATCCTTATATCTTTGGACTATCTTTGACAAATTAAGGCATGATAGATTATAATAGACTTTGTCATGATATTACTTTAAAACATCTTCAATGATGAAGTTTTAATCTCAATAAAGCTTTATTAAAGAAGGCATGGAAATAAACTCATGAACTTGTAGATCAACTTAATGGAATATGTTGTGCTTTCACCTATAATATCATCAATTAGGTAAAACATTCATTGTATTTATTAGTTAAAAGCTAATCAATTGAAAACATAGATGATCACAAAATACAAGTCAAGCTTCTTGGTGATTCCCCATGAGAAAAGCTAAAGATAAGGAGAAGAACCAAACCCTAGTATGATCTTGCTGTGATTGAGTTGATATGATATGATAGAGGAATCTTAGGGGAAAAAACTGTGGTACAATACCCTAATCATTACTACACCAGGGCCAGTCCCATTTTCCTCTGACAAGGTTGTTCCCTGGAATTATGGAGCTGAAATTTATTACCATGGTATTAATCAATAACCATGGATTGCCAAGGATGAAGATATTGAAGTAACTAACCTCAATGTCGAAAACAGTGTTGGGACTAGTAAAGTTACCATAACAGGAATGGTCTTCTCTCTAGAGATCTCTCCTCCAAAGACTATCACTACACCAGTTCATATCCCTGATACTGAGTCAACTACTGACACTCGGGGCAAAGAAGATATGATTGAGCATTCCCAGGCGGAGGCACCATCAAAATATGTTACTGTTGAAGATACTTCTAAACAAGAGATGGAGGAAATACTGAAAATCATCCGCAAAAGTGACTACAATATTGCTGAATAGTTAGGGAAAATTCTCTCCAAGATATCCATGTTATCCTTGTTATTGTGCTCCGAAGCCCATGCTCAGGCTTTGATAAAATTTCTGAAGACTTCTCATGTACCACAAGAGATCTCTGTTGATCAGTTTGAGAATTATGTTGCAAGCCTAACAATTGATAATGGATTAGGATTTTCTGATGCTGACTTAACTCCTGTAGGAAAGAATCATAACAAGGCCCTGCACGTCTTTATTGAGGGTAGGGGCACTACCTTGGCGCATGTATTAGTTGATACAGGTTCTTCATTAAATGTATTGCCGAAGGGTGCACTAGATAGACTAGACTATGAAGGGGTTGTACTGAAACCCAGTGATATTGTGGTGAGAGCCTTTGATGGTTCAAGAAGAATGGTACATGGAGAAATTGATCTTCCAATCAAAGTGGGATCCCAGGTCTTCGACTCCACCTTCTATGTGTCGGATATTCGTCCAGCCTATTCCTGTTTTCTTGGACGCCCTTGGATTCATGGGGAAGGCGTTGTTACTTCTACCTTGCATCAAAAATTAAAGTATCCTGTGAAAGGGAAAATTGTTACAGTTTGTGGAGAAGAAAAGTATATGGTAAGCCATTTGAATTCATTCAAATATGTTGAGATGGATGGTGAATTCATTGAGACTCCCTTCCATACCTTTAAAGTAATTCCTCTGACAATTGTCGTTGTTAAAGCTACTCCTGCTACTCCTAAGACTACCAAGGATCAATCAAGAATGGATTCTCTGAAAATGCTACAACTGCACTATTTGGGGTCATCTTCCTGACATTCCTTTCAAGTCCAACAAATTTTGTTTGGGTTTCACCTCAGAAGCTCAGAAGGAGGTTCGTCGTGCTCGTGTTGGGATACCACCTTTCCACATAAACAATAGTGGTCAATTTTATAGAAGACACTGATAGTGATTGTGATTTAGAAGATTGGATCTTCCATACTACTGGCGTTGGATTCAACAACTAGAAGGTTAAAGACTTTATACCAATCTCCTTTAGTCAGGAGTAATTTCCATTTCCTGTTTTATTGATTTCATGTTTTTGGGATATGTAATTTTAAACAATAACTTTAAGCCTTGTGCCTTACCCGGGGCACAACGGTCCACTTATAAGGGTTGTTATCTTTCATCCGCATATGCTCATTTAATAAATCATTGGACATTTTGCATTCAAATATTGCGTTATCTGTCTTTTCATTACTTTGTTGCTTTTAATATAGCTATGTGTTTCTTACATACACCCACATAATAAATTACAGATCCACATCCACTATGGATCCAATTGATAAAAATTCTTCTTTGCCAATTATGACTTCGAATATCGAATCTACCAAGCCGAGGACGAAGATGAGAAAGATTGTGAAGTACCGAAAGAGCTTGCTAGATTATTACAGTAAGAAGAAAGAGCAATATTTCCGCATGAAGAGCTAATTGATGTGGTGAATATGGGTGTTGAGGGAGACAAGAAAGAGGTCAAGATAGGCTCCAACCTAGAAGGCAGTGTCAAGAATAGATCGATTCAGATGTTTCATATGTATGTTGAGATCTTTTCCTGGTCGTACGAAGATATGCTAGAGCTCGATACTGATATTGTGGTTCACCATGTACCAATGAATGATGTTGCACTCTAATAAAGCATAAGGTTAGTCAAATGCGTCCCGAGATGTCAGAGAAGATCAAGGTTGAGGTTATAAAACAATTCAACGCATGGTTATTAGCAGTGACATCCTATCCTCAATGGGTTGCAAATGTGGTCCCGATATCGAAGAAAGACGACAAAGGACACATGTGTGTAGACTACATGGATCTAAATTGGGCGAGCCCTAAAGATGACTTATCACTTCCATATATTGATGTTTTGGTCGATAACACCGCTCATCACAAGTTATTCTCCTTCACGGATGGTCTCTTGGGATATAATCAGATCAAGATGGAACCTGAAGACATGAAGAAGACTACTTTTGTCACATAGTGGGGAACTTTCTGTTACAAGGTTATGCCTTTTGGGTTAAAGAACACCGACGCCACATATCAGCGTGCCATGGTAGCTTTGTTCAGCAACATGATTCATCACGAGATAGAAGTCTATGTCGACGATATGATAGCCAAATATCATACTGAATAAGATCATCTTGACCATATATACAAGTTGTTTGGGAGGTTGAAAAAGTACAAGTTGAGATTAAATCAGAACAAATGCACCTTAGGTGTGAGATCCGGTAAGCTCCTGAGTTTTTTTGTCAGCGGTAAAGGTATTGAGGTGGATTCCACTGAAGCCAGAGCTATTCAATAAATTCCGACTCCCTGTACTAAGAAGGAAGTTATAGATTTCCTGGGACGACTGAACTATATTGCCATATTTATTTCTCATTTGACCGCTACTTGTGAACCGATCTTCAAGTTACTAAAGAAAGATCAGGTAGTGAAATGGAACGACGATTGTCATATAGCATTTGACAAAATTAAGGAGTACCTTCAAGAACCTTCAATTCTAATGCCACCAGTTGAAGGAAGACCTCGAAACATGTACTTAATAGTGTTAGAGAACTCAATGGGGTGTGTACTGGGCCAACATGATGAGTCTGGTTGAAAAGAGCATGCAATATACTACATTAGCAAAAAGTTTACTGACTGTGAAATAAGATACTCACTGCTCGAGAAAATTTGTTGCGCTTTGGCTTGGGCTGCTCACCGACTAAGACTATATGTTGACTCATACCACTTTGTTGATCTCTAAAATGGATCTAATTAAATACATATTTGAGAAGCCCGCTCTCTCCGGAAGAATAGCCCGATGGAAAATGGTATTAACAGAATACGGCATTCAGTACACCATTCAGAAAGCAATCAAAGGAAGTGTGCTGGAAGACCATTTGGCTTATCAAGTCGTAGACGACTATCAGTCTATGAATTTTAAGTTCTCGGACGAGAATATTATGCTGGTTATTGATTATGAAGAATCTGGTACATATGAAGGACCTGAGCCAGAATCAAATTTTTTAATGTATACGGGGACTCAGCCCTAGTGATTAGTAAAATCAAAGGAGATTAGGACACTAAGCACCCAAACCTTATTCCTTATAAAGAGCATGTATTGGCACTGATCCTATATTTCGAAGAAATTACCTTTGAACATATTCTGCGAGAAGAGAATCAGTTGGCTGATGCATTAGCAACCATTTCATCTATGTTCAAAGTTAAATGGGACAACGAGGCTCCTCGGATTACTATTGAAATACTAGACGAACTGACACACTGCTACGAGGTTAATACTAATGAAGCAGAAGAAAATCCTTGGTTACGTGAAGTGAAAAGTACCTCGAGGCTCAAGAGTATCCTGAGGGGGAATCAATCAATGACAAGAAGTTTCTAAAGAGATTCTCTGCCAAGTTCTTCCTAAGTAATGGAATCATGTACAAGAGCAATCATGATTCAACTTTTCTCTGTTGTGTGGACAAGAAGAAAGCTAAGGAAATCATGGAAGATATGCACGAAGGTGTTTTTGGTACTCACTCTAGTGGACATAAAATGGCCAAAAATATTCTGAGAGCGGGTTACTATTGGTACACCATGGAAACTGTCTGCAACCACCATTCTAGAACTTGTTATAAATGTCTGATTTATGCTGATAAGGTGCATTTGCCTCTAATTCCATTAAATGTCTTGACTGCTCCTTGGTTGTTTGCAATGTGGGGCATTGATATGATTGGAGAAATAAATCCTACTGCTTCTAATGGGCATCGTTTCAACCTAGTTGTCATTGATTATTTCACGAAGTGGGTTGAAGCAACCTCATTTTCCTCTGTTACTAAGAATGTGGTTTCCAAGTTCATTAAGCATAATCTTATTTGTAGGTATGGCATCTCCGAAAGGATTATCACAAATAATGGTACTAATCTCAACAACACTATGATCACGGAACTCTGCATGAAGTTTAAGATCAAGAACCACAATTCTTCTCTGTTTCGACCGAAGATGCATGGCACAGTGGAAGCCACCAATAAGAATATTAAGAAGATTGTTCTGAAAATGGTTATGACCTACAAAGACTGGCATGCGATGTTACCATTTGATATTCATGTCTAGTGCACTTCAGTATGCAAGTCAATTGGGGCAACCCCATTGTCTCTAGTCTACGGTATGGAATATGTCTTACCTGTTGAAGTCCAAATCCTTTCTCTAAGGATTATGAAAGTTGTAGATTTGGACGAAGACGAGTGGATTCAAACTAGGCTGGACCAGATAAATATGATTGACGAGAAAATACTTATGACTGTTTGTCATGGGTAGATGTATCAGATGCGTATGATCAAAGCCTTCAACAAGTAAGTCAAACATCAGGTTTATCAAGTTGGTGACTTAGTAATAAAGTGTATCATTCTTCTACAAGTTGATCCCATGGGATAGTGGACTCCCAAATACTACGGCCATTCGTAATTAAGAGGATATTTTTTGGCATTGCAATGATACTTACCACCATGGACGGTGAAGATTTTCCACACCTCGTGAATGCAGACATAGTCAAAAAATACTATGCATGAAAGCGACCCGCTAGGTTGACTGTCTTAGAAAAAAATAAGGGCGTCCCAACAAACCAAAAGGGTTCGGGCAAAAATTAGGGATATATATATGTAAAGATTATACACCCAACAAGTCGAAAACCTGAAAAGGCATATTGGGAAAAAAAGGGTATCCTAGTGGACTGAAAACCCGAAAGGGAGGTCCAGGAAAAATTTAGGGATTAAGGCGTATGACTATGTCCCGTTGGATCATCTATCTACAGCAAGCTTTGTTACCAAACGTCAAAGTTCAAATTGTACAGATCAATTCAGTTAACTTCTTCCAACAGCGAGAGATGAGATGCTCGAATACATATGGGCGATAGTAGAGTTGAAACTTCTGACAATAAGCTTTGTTTTACTTTGTACTCTTTTCAGTTTTCGACGACTTCCTCTTACCAGGATTTCTGTCTCTTTGTACAAAACTACCTGTTTATTGGCAAACTTTCAATACAAATATAATTCAAAGTTCAAATTTATTTTTACTTTCTCGGTTTTGTTTGCAAAAATGTCCAAAAACTAAACTGAATAAACATATTCATATGAATATGATTACCATTAACAAATATATGCATAAAAACATGAATAAGAATTTACTAAAGACTCTAGGAGTTTTGGCAAGGTTCAAGTTATCCACAAATCCCCATAGAGCTACCTTCAAAATCTCATCTTCAACAGAGATATACTCCCAACAAGCCTAAATATGTAAGTCAGACCAAAAATGGGACATCTTCCAGCAGTTCACTTCCGTATCCCCGATGGATAACTTGACATGACCTTCTTCCCCTGGAAGTTCCTCAACAGATAGGAAGATTCAATCATTTCCCCCAGTATGCGGTGAAAACTTCCTTAACAAAGCCTATGAAGTACTAATCCCTGACAGAAATTATTTCCTGAACATGGTTTATATGAATTTCATTCCCGAGTGGAGTTTATTTCTCCAACACCATGGAATCCTCTCCTTCCCTCCAGTAGGGTCTAACCAAAGTTGATATCCCTAGAGAAACTGCTACAATGACTAAAACTTGTTCAGATAGCATCCATCTCTCTTGTCCCCAACCAGGATATGCAAAAATCAATTCCTTCAGCGAACAGCGAGAAACCGACTCTCGTTGATTATTTCTATCCTCAAGCAGAAGTCAAAGATCCCCAGCAAAGTATCCTTAAACAGAAGACGGGAATCTCCAGTGAAATTATTCCCAGCAGAAACTGAAGAATTACTTTCTTCATCTCCAACGACAGTCAAGGATTCATTGTCCCCAGCAAGAACATCGTTAATAGAAGCTATCAGATACACTCCAATGACATGTCACATCCATACATCATTTACATATCATAACATATGTATACCAAACACATGTAACATTCTCATTTATTTTGAGAGAATCATTACGCAATGCATACATCATGACATTGCATAAAGCTAACTTTGTCTTTTCAGGTTAAATTCGTAGACAGACAAATATTATCAACAATTTACGGATAAGATGTAGATCAATTTCAAAAACTGGAAGGGCCGACTATCTACATAACCAGTATTTTCATAGAATCAGGCATAGTTTCCTTCTGATATTATTTTAGACAAAGTCGGCTGTAGACTCATTCCAAACGTATCTTCTAGACAAAGTCAGGTGTAGACTCATTCTAGTATATCATTAAGATAAAATCAGGCGTAGATTTCCTTGTGATACTCTTTTGGGGAAAATTCAGGCGTAGACATCTTCCAATATCTCTTCTAGACAAAGTCGGGCGTAGACTCATTCTAGTATATCATTCAGTTAAAATCAGGCATAAATTTCCTTCTGATACTCTTTTGGGGGAAAATTTAGGCGTAGACTCCTTCCAATACCACTTCTAGATGAAGTAGGGCATAGACATCTTCTAGTGCATCATTCAAATGAAGTCATGCTTAGATTTCCTTTTGATACTCTTTTGGAAAAAAATCAGGGGTAGACTTCTTCCAATACCTCTTCTAGATGAAGTCGGGCGTAGACGTCTTCTAGTACATCATCCAGATGAAATCAAGCGTAGATTCCTTCTGAAACTCTTTTGGAAAAAAGTCGAGCGTAGACTCATTCCAAATACATCTTCTAGACAAAGTCAGACGTAGACTCATTCTGGTACATCATTCAGACAAAGTCCGTCGTAGACTCATTCTGATATTCCTATCAACAGTTACTCTTGATGGCATCTATAAGCCCATCTCTGAAGACATCTCGTCACTCTCCAAATGGAATCTTTAAGACCATTCCCGATACAATCAACTAACAATGTTACTTCGTGCACATGCGAATGCAAATTTTTGGGCACTTAAGTGTTCAATTCTCTTCCACCTTCAGACCACGAATGGTGCGCATGCCAATCTAACCCTTCAGGTTTAAGAAGATTGAACAGGGGTAGGTGTTGTACCCCAAAATTTGACCTCTCATTTTTAAATCAAATTATTTCAAGAGGTCTCCTCATCTTCCTAGGGTTCTCAATTGCTCAAGATTACTCAATGGAATTGATCAGACAAGTATTCTCCTAAGAAATTAGCCTACAACTTTTCTCAGAGGAAATTGGACTTCTAATTACTCAAATAGTTTTCATGACTCCTTATATGCTTCAAAGGATCCTCATGTCATATTTCAAGCCTTGCATCACAAGTTTTCTCAGTCAATTGCTCAGACGATGGAAAATCAACTGTATTAGATAAAAAGTCAATTATGGTCAACATACAGTCAAACCTCAAGACTTTTGGTCAACACCAATATTTTGAAGTCACATTCATTGTTTGATCAAGGGTTGATCATAATTCATCAACAGATTGCTCAAAATTCAAAAGTTGCTAAATTAGGGTTTTGATCATCCCTCTAGGAGAAGTCAACTGAACTTATACCAAGCACAACTTTCACATGCTTCATCATATTTTTCTCAAACAAAGCTCAATTTAAAGAAAATTCAATACTCTACAACTTTTTCTCTTTAAGCTCAAGTCCAAAAAAGGCTTCATTTGATAAATATGGGCCAATACATTATAGGTTATTTTAAAATTCAATAAAAAGACACTTCTTGTCAAGGAACCTTACATCAAGATAAAATCTTCAAATGCAAAAATGACAAACATAGTGGTTGTAAGGGACATCTTGAGCTTTCCAAAAAGTCCAAGTTCACCTTCATTTGATAAAACTTGAGTGAGATATGGCTTGTGCAAGTTGGGAATTTTTTAGAAAAAAGCATGAAATCTTTATTGAACAATTTTGATTCTTTGAACCAATGGGCTTAATTTTTTAGGTATAAATATGTTTATAACATATTGAAGGACCTCTAAGTCTATTTATATATTGCCATAATTTTTTATTTCATTCTATTTCAATTTATACTCAAATATTTTCAAAAGAAATCAAGTGAAATATCAAATAAATGGATCAATACTTAAGTGGACTTCATTTGGATCATCCAAGGGTCCAAAATTCGTGATAACCAGCTACCAAAACTGTGTATGGCATATTTGGAAGGAAAATATTGAATTTTGGAAAGATTTTAAACATAATATGGAATTAAATCTTCATCTCTTAAACACCAAGATTCCATTTTATTTCTTTCACTTTTGCTTGACCTAATCTAATGCTCTATAAATACTCAACCCTCATACCTCATAAAAGACACGAGCTGTTGCCTCACGAGCTAGGGTTTCAAAACACAACTTTTTCAAATAATGTGCCAACTTGTACTTCAAAGTTCCAGCCACTCTCAATTAAAACCAAGATCCTTGATCACTTCCTGAGCATTGGTAGAGTAAGTCAAGGCCATCCATTATTCATATCCGTGTTTTTATGCATCGTTGATTGTCTCTAACCGTCTGGATCTACCTATGTGAATGTTTAGAACATGTTACAGTTGTTACATGGAGCCTGTAACGACAATACTCAAACTTGCCATGAATGAACCGTGATATTATGTTTGCTTCGAAACTCACTTTACAAACACTCATAGCCCAAAAGAACCATGAAATTGGATTCGTAACCCTTAAATTAGGGGGGTAGGGTCCCTTTAATCTTTGTTTTTTTGTTGATTTTTGTAGGATTCAAAATGAGGTGGCTGGATAAGAATTCCAGATCTAGGGCTCCGGCGCTTCCCTGGCAGGTCAAAAATCCCAATGCAGGCGTGGAATTTCCAGACATCCTGATTGGCCAGTCAAAAACCCTGGAACCCTCTCTCCCTTTTTGATTGGTTAACACTTGATACAGGGGCCCCACTTGCGTTTGATTTATTTTAAATTTAAAATAAAAAGTTGTTTTATTATATTTAGTTAATTTGCATTTCAAGTACTGGATGTATCACCACCCTAGTGGTTAGAGCATGAGTTTTCAAGGCTTTGCATGTATAAGGGTGCGAGTTTGAACCAGCCTTTTGCCAACTTTGTTTTTGTTTTTTCAGAATTTTATGTTGGTATGATACATATTTACTAGTGATCATTCTCAATCACCAAAGCAGTGTTGGCCTGGTGGTTAGAATGTGTGCATGTAACCTAAGGGGTGTGGGTTCAAAACCTACCCCATGTTGTTCTTCTTTTCAATTTTTCTAACCCTTTTTATGTTTGTTTAACAAACTTTTTTTTTAATTAATCAATTACAACCAAATCAAACCAAAATTAGGATTAGAGTTTTTTTTTAACTAATTAGGTTTTTAACATTTTTTAATTAAGTAATTAATTTAGACTTAGGTTTTGTTTTATTAATTAATTTGTAAATCAATTTAGAATTAAGTTGATTTATTTCTTTTAAAGCACAAAAAATCATTTAACAAAAAATTCCAAAAATATCAAACTAGGGTTTTTAGATCTTTAAAATAAGGATTTTTCTTAACATTTATTTTCTTTTCTATTTAAATTTATTAGATCAAATGTATAGGCTTCGCGTCAAATTGTAATAGTTTTAGATTTAAATTTCGCGCAAGTTTTAACTAAATATTGTAACTATCTCAAAGCCGTATAATAGTCTAGGTTTTATGTTTCTTTATTTTACTTTCTGTACCTATACTATGTATGTCTGTATGTATAATTGTATAGTAATTAGACATGTATGACAAGATCTAAAATCAAAACATAGAAAACCCTAATCAAGATAATTTATATGAATTGAATCACTATACAAACATACACCTCTAAGGTAGTCTCTCTATCTCTCTGTTGCCTTCGGAAAAAACAATGGCCATGTCCCTCGAACGTAGGGATACCATTAGAAAAGACCCTCGACTAAAGTCATCATAAAGGTCATAGTCCCGTGATGTCCCTCGAAGTCGCCTACGAGTAATGATCTTGTACCTCGATGTTGCCTATGAATATATGATGACATTCCCTTCGAATTGCTAAAGTATCCCTCTATGTTGCCTTCAATGTCCATAACGACGACCCTACGCATGTCCCTTCACATCCAATGGAAGGGGCTACCTACCAACTAATGGTACGGATTGCACCATCCATAACGGAGAAGGAAAAGCATAGAGAAATACCTTTCAGTAGGTAAGATACCCTTAATTGATTGCTCACAAACTAAATTAATTTTCACACCTCACACTTTCAAAACAATTACTTTCAAATACTTTATAAACACTCTTGAGGAATGATACAAGGGTTATTATAAAGCAGACTTCCTTACACTAGCATTGTCAAAACATTTTCAAACAAATCACACACAAAGCAAATTAAATTGAGCTAAGCAATTATAATCCCGTAGATAACTACGGATGAAAAAGGTGCTAACACCTTCCCTTTTCATACCTTACCCCCCGATATCAAAATCTTAAAATGTCTTTCCTGTTCTTTTCACCTTTCCTAAGTATTGGATAAAATAAAAATTAGTGGCAACTCTTGCTATCCGCAACATTTGCAATAAATATGTTGCAGACTCAAGAGCTAATGTTGAACCTGAAGTATCTGAGACACATTTACAAAGGACCCTGAATCAGGATCCAGAAATATCCTCCAAAGAAGCTTATAATAGGAAATCAGAATGAGGGAGTGGTCACCAGATCAAGGTAAGTTGTATTAAAAGATTTCTTTTTTTCAAAATTTGAACAAATAAATGTTAACGAGGCCTTGACTGATGAGTTTTAGAACCATGCTATGCAAGATGAACTTGGGAAATTCAAGAGAAATAAGGTTTAGGACTTGGTACCCAGACCTGAAGGGATAAATGTTAGTGGTACTAAATGGGTGTATAAAAACAAGTCAGATGAACAACATATGGTTACTAGAAACAAAGCTAGACTTGTTTCTCAAGGATGCACTCAAATTTAAGGAGAGGAATTTGATGAAAAATTTGCTCCTATAGCTCGTTTGGAATCTATCATACTTGTACTTGGAGTGGCATGTCTCTTAAAGTTCAAGTTGTTCCAGATGGATGTTAAGAGTGCCTTCTTAAATGGTTATCTGAATGAAGAAGTATATCTTAAACATCCAAAAATATTTGTTGATCCTTCTTTCCCAAATCATGTGTTCAAACTAAAAAAGGCACTGTATGGTTTAAAGCAGGCCCCAAGAGCTTGGTATGAAAGGTTGACTGAGTTTCTCATTGACCATGGATATAGAAAGGGTTGAATTGACAAAACTCATTTTGTTAAAGAGAAAGGTGGAAATCTAATTATAACTCTCATCCATGTGTATGATATAGTGTTTGGCGGGATGTCAGATGAGATGGTCCAACATTTTGTCAAACAGATGAAATCTGAGTTTGAGATGACTTTGGTAGATGAATTAACATACTTTCTTGGTTTGCAATAAAGCATATGGAAGACTCCATTTTTATTTTTCAAAGCAAATATGCTAAGAATTGTGAATAAATTTGGATTGGGAAATGCCAGTTGTAATACACTGGGAGAAATGACTTGTTTCGCGTTTTATCACAAATGTTGTGGATACCAAGAGTCGCCACCGACTTTTCTGTTATCCAATATTTCAAAAAGGTGAAAAGAACAGGAAAGACATTTGATAGATTTTGAGTTCAGGGGGTAAGTTATGAAAAGGGAAGGTGTTAGCACCCTTTTCATCTGTAGTTATCTATGTGCTCTTAATTGCTAGCTCACGTTGTTTTGGAAATTCTTTGTGAATGTGTTTTGAAAATATTTGGAAAAAAATGCCTAAGTATGGACACTTTATAATGATTCTTGTATTAGTTAAGAATGCGTACAAAGTGTTAGTTTTTGAAAATATTTTAGAGAAAGTCTTTGTGTGAAAAAGATGTTTTGAAATGTTCTCGAGCAAGCGATTAAGAACTATATACCTACTCAAAGTATTTCGTGTTATTTTTCTCCTCATTTAGATAGTGCTATCCTACCATTAGTTAGTAGGAAGCCCTATCGTTGGATGTGAAGGGATAAGTGGGGGTCATCATACATTCAAAAAGGAAACTTGTAGGGTCACTTTAGCAATTTATCGTAAGGGACTAAGATCGTTTACCAAAGGAAGCATCGAAGGGTCATCGGGGGACTACAATCTTTTTAACCGAGGGTCTTTGCTAAAGCGTCCCCATGTTCGAGGGACATGATTATTTTCCGAGGAAACGAGTGAGGTTACCCTAGAGGTGCGTATGTGAAGAGTGATTCATGTTCAGTGATTTTTGTCTTGCAATTAGGGTTAGCTAGGATTGTTTTTATGTCTTTCCATACAAATCCTAATTACTAGCAAAGCAAGATAGCAATAACGAAAAGCAGTAAAGTGCGGGAAATAAAATTCTACGCTATTACAAGGCTTCGAGAGCGGGGGTACAAAATTGTAAAAACGGGGAAATATAAATCCCTAATTAAACTATTACAAACCGTAGCAGTTACACAATCGGAAAAATAACACAAAAATAATAAAGTACGTGGAGATTGTAAAATAAAGGGAAAAAGAAAATTGTTTTATCATTTTGATTAAAAAAATGATTTGATGATTAACCTAAAACCTAGTTAATTTTAATTAATTAAGAAAAATAATTGACTAATTAAGCAAACCCTAAATTAATTTTGATTAAAAGAAAGTTTATTGAAAAACCTAAAAAGCTAAATTAATTAATTAAGTGAAAAAAGGTTAAATTAATTTAATTTAAAAAATAGTTAAGTTAAAAAAAACCTAAGGTCTAAATTAGTTTTAATTGAAAAAAGTTAACCTAATTATAATTTAAAAAAAAACAATAATTAAAATGAAAAATATTGCGAATGGGCCTATTATGGAAGCAAACCGGGGGTGTGAGAAAAGCAATCAATTGGCCAAACACAACAAGCCCATTATGCCTTCTTGAGATCCAGTGGGGATGGTTCCAAGAGGTTCACCATAGGGAGACCATCAGAAGTATTGGATTGGATGATAACGAGATCTAGTGGCTGGGAATGGAAGGCACATGATTGACGCATTCTGTTGGCTCGCAAGTGATATGCAAGAGTTAAAAATATGAAAATTTGGAAAAATCGAGGATCGAACTAGTGACCTAGGAGAAAAATGCCTTATTATGCGCGCTGTTACCACTGAGGCAGCTATACATCCATTTATTCATATCAATCAATAAATATATATTATAAATTTGAATATATTCACTGGAGAGGCACCAGAGCCCTAGCTCTGTTCGTCTTTGAAGAATGGAAAAACACAAGAAAGGGGGGTATGAATTGGGTTTCTTAAAACTTTAAAGAAAAGAACACGTTGATTATCCTGATTTGTTTGAACTCAAACTACTCTAGTCTTCCCGCCAAGGTGATTTCGCCTCTCTCAACGAGGTCTTAATTCAATAATCAAACTTGATTACGCAGCTACTATGACAATCGTCAAAGTCTTCTTGAGTTTAAACCACAATCCGGATTTCTCAAGGGAATACACTAAACAATATTTAAGAGAGAGTACAAAATTTTTTTCTAATAAAACAATATCACAAGTGAATGTTTACACAACTTATATTTTTGGACGTTTGAAGATGATGAAGATTACTACTTTGCTATACGTGAAAATCGTAAACGACTTCTCCTTCAAACTTTGTTTAAATAGGCGAAGCATGTGAGAGCTTTGGGAATATTGATCAATGATAATTAAATAGCTTTTCAAATATATAGACCATTGTTCCCTTCAAGCCATTACTTTTAAAATGGCAATAATTGAATTGTAACACTTCAGAACATGCTTGCTTCAAAAGATGAAAGTTACAGTTGCTTCTTTCCAGAACTTTATGGATCAGAAACACGAAGTCCTGTTTACAATGTTAGAACTTCTTTGAGAGATGTATAGAATCAGAGTTGAAACAACCATTTAACTCATCTTCAGTGATTCTTCCATCAGAACTTCTCTGCAAAACAAAATACGAATTTAGGGAGCATAATTGTTCTTTGAGTGTTTGTTATGATCAAAAATCTTACAAGGGTTGTAGAATCAAACTATGTTCTAAAAATCTCCCCCTTTTTGGTGATGACAAAAACTTGGATATTTCAATACATATAAAGAACATAAAGCATTTAAGATCTCCCCATGATTTGAATACTCGGATAGAGAAGAAATACTTCCATGAAGTTTATTCTGATCATAGTATTTGATGTGTCCACTTCTGTCCTCAACAGAGTTTGTTCCTATTTTGCTTTCAGAAAAAAAACAATAGAAGTTAAGATATTCAAAATGCTTGAGACTGCATCTCGATATTGTTATATTAGAAATATCTTATGTTCTCCCCATTTTTGTCAAGAATCAAAAAGAAATAAAAACACTATAAGCAAGAAAAGAGTATCTGTATTCAAAAGGTTGCAAGAAACACATTCAAAAGGAAACAAATAAAATGAACACAGTACAAAAAACAAATTTCAAAACTAAGACTGAGGTTGAGGAAGTCGTGTGAACAGGGCTTCTAACAAATTCTTAATCTGATTGTTTGACTCTTCTTGTTTTCCCAACATCCCTTTGATTTCTTTGCATGTATCGTCCTGCTTGTCTAGTCTTTCCTTGAACACTACATTCTCTTTCTTCAACTCCTCCAGAGTTTGCAGAACCAGAGATGAAGAGGGTATATCAACAAAAGGTACCACCTTTTCAGAGCAAGCTGCTACTGAATCTGATTCGGTAGCTTCTTCAACTTTCTTTCCTTTCTCTAGAACCCTGACCAAAGGCAGAGGATCAGAGGATGGTTCATCATATTCTAAAGGCTGGTGATCTTCCCAAGGGGCTTTGTCCAGCAGAATGAGAGGTTTATTTTCCCAGTGACGCGGAACTTGATCCTTGAAGACTTTCAGATGATCATGAAAGTTCTGTTGAGGAATTTCATAACTCAACTCCTTAAGTTTCTGGGACTTAGAATTGAACCATTTTCTGAACTGGTTCCAGTGTGAATCAGAAGCAGTAGGATTTAGATTCTCTAAGTAAGCTAGTTTCAGAGAGTTAACCCATTCAAGTATTTTTGTTTAAAAAATTAGCAAATTTTACCAACATCTGCTTTGGTGATTTTTGGTTTTGGTTTTAGTACGACAATTTTTTGAGAGCATGAGACAAGATTGTCCAAAGCTTCTAAGTCTATAACTATGCGAAGGGGATCTTCTGGATGGTTGATTGGAGAGGGAGAATTATAAATAACAATGGGTGATTGTGGTGATTTTGGTGGAGTGTAATGATAGGGAGATGGAATATATGGGATGTTGTGGATTATGATTGGTTGTGAGAGCATGAGAGGGCAGGTGATTCCAAGAATGGATGTTGTAGTATCAGAAACAAAAGTTGGATTTTCTGGGGGGGGGGGGGAGCTTGAAAGTTTGGATTTTCTGAGTGGGGAGCTTGAGAGTTTGGATTTTCTTAGTGGGGAGCTTGAAACAGCGAATCAAATTGATCAATATCATAAAGAACTTGAGCAAGTTCAGGATGATTTTGGTCAAGATGGGTAGAAGGTAGTTCGTCCAGAATGTTTTCTAGAGTAAGTGAGGGGTCAAATTCAATGTCAAAGTCATCAAAGGTTTGTGGTGATGGATCTTTTGAGGGTTTTTGAGAGGAAGTGTTTTCAGGTGTTGATAACATAACTGATTCAATAACAGAAATAAAAGATGAATTAACTTTCTTCTTATCAACCTCGGGAATCTTCTGATAAGATCCTTCTCCAGCATCTTTCCTTTTCCTTGATTTTCTGGGGGAAATGTCCAGAGGCTGTTGTCTCAGATCATAAATGTTTACTTCTGGATTTGTCCCATCCATTTTGCAAGCCTCTAGATATCTGACAATAATTTCTGGAGAAGCATCTGTTTGAGAGAAGAGAGGAAAATCCTTCAGAGGAACTCTTCTAGTTGTGATGACTTCCTTGGTCGTTATTTTTGGATCGTTCTTGATGGTTTCAATGATCTTCATCTTCTTCATATTCTAAGCATTCAGAGGTTTACCATCACATGCTTCCAGAGTGCTGACCTGTTGAGCCTCAATCAGATGTTCTACCAGTCTGTTTTATGTCAGAATATCTGATATGAGCCAGCCCAGAGGTATTCAGTCTCTCTTAGTTCTTTCTTATTCTCTTGTCTCTTTGACACTGGTCTTCAGATGATTAAACAAAAGATGAGGAATATTGACCTTTGCCTTGGTTGCTATAAAGTACAGAAGATACTGTTGATCGATGTTGATGTAGTCTGGAGAACTTGTGGGTTTTACGTGGTTGATGCAGCCCAGAATAATTTTTGACCAAATTCTGAGGTAATCTTTCAGATCTTTGATTTTTTTAAGGTTGTCCAGAAGAAAAAATCTCTTTTGAAATCATTGTTAGGTCAGAGCATTTATTAGCCATTTCACTGCAACAAATACCTCCATCGTCATGACCTATCAATCGCCCAATCAATCCAGAATTCTTTAACCAGTCTTGGAAAAACTGGACCCAGTAGACCATCAAAAAACTTTGTCCAACCTTGAAATTCAACATCAGGTGTTAAATCATAATTGTTTTCCTTCATACTAACGAAGTCCATAATGAATTCACACAGAACTTCCAGCGAGTCAATGGGAGTCAAGAGTGTTCTTGAGGGTTCTTCGAACCCTTCTATTGTTGAAGAAGAAGAGCCAGGAACATTTTGAGAGCTTTGAGAAGTTTGGGAAGAAGCCATTGTTCACACATACTTTTGAGGGTTTTTTGAGAGAAATAGAACACAAGTGATAGAGAGAAGAAGTGAGAGTGAAAAAGAGAAAGTGAAAGTGAGCAACGAATTTATAGAAAAATAGAAAAATTAATTAACAAGAAAAGGGTTAAAAGAAATGATTACACATCATTAATGATTCCTGCAAATAGGGGGATGGCATAGAGATATGAAACACTTACCGATACGACTCGAGTCTCAATGCATCCAATCAATGCTTTAGTCTCTTCAGAATTTGAACACGTGTTCAACCTTAGAAGAAACTCTTGTGAGAAGATTACAAATGTTGATGTTGTGAACTTGCATGATTCTTTCTTTGAAATGAACCATTTGGAAACTGTTCAGATCTTCTTAGATAGATCATGATACAACTTTCCTTCTAACTTCTGAAGAATTATTGATCAGATGTTCAAAAAAATGAAGTTCTAAGGATTAACATACATAAATAAAACTGTCATTCTGGACATAGTTTCATGTTAAGATGTTTCAGAATGAAATTAAACCTATCTTCAGAAAGGGGTTTTGTGAAAACTTCAGCCCATTGATGGTATGTGTTAATAAATTTTAATGAAAGAATACTTTTCTGAATATAGTCCCTAATGAAATGATATTTTATTTCTATATGCTTAGCCCTAGAATATAAAATAGGATTTTTTGATAAACAAATAGAAGAAGTATTGTCAGAGTATAGGAATGTTACTCTCAAATATGTTAAAGTCTTCAAGTTAACTTTTCATCTAGAGCATATGTGTGCTGCATCCAGCTGCTATTATATATTCAACTTCAGCAGTTGACAATGCAATTGTGGATTGCCTCTTGCTGGACCACGAGATAAGATTTTCTCCCATAAATTGGCAGCTTCCATAAGTGCTTTTTCTTTCTATTTTGTCTCAAGCGAATTAAACATCACAGTACCCTACTAATTTGTATTCTTTGGTTTTTCTATAATAAATACCAAGATTAGTAGTACCTTTCAGATACTTGAAAATTTGCTTAACAGCTATTAATTGAGATTCTCTAGGATCTGATTGGAATCTAGCACACAGACATACACTATACATAATATCAGGTCTTGAAGCTGTTAGATATAGGAGAGAACTAATCATACCTCTGTAGATATTTTGTTCTAACTTCTTACTTACCTCTTCTATTTCCAGAATGCATGTGGGATGCATGGGGGTTTTGGCTGGATTACGTTCTGATAGGTCAAATTTCTTCATAAGTTCTTTAACATACTTACTTTGACGTATGTATGTTCCTTCTGGAGTTTGATTGATCTGAATGCCCGGAAAGAACTTGAGTTCTCCCATCAAGCTCATTTCAAACTCTGCCTGCATAGACTTAACAAGTTCTCTTCCCAGAGAAGTTTTAGTAGATCCAAAAATAATATCATCTACATAAATCTGACAAACTAGGATGTCATTTTTAAATAGTTTACAGAACAAAGTAGTGTCCACCTTCCCTCTGGTAAAATCATTTTCTAAGAGAAAACTACTTAGTCTTTCATACCAAGCTCTGGGAGCTTGTTTCAGACAATATAGTGATTTCTTTAGTTTGTAGATATATTCTAGATGTTTGGAATTTTCAAAACCAGGGGGTTGATGCACATAAACTTCTTCATCATTTTAACCATTTAAAAATACACTTTGGACATCCATCTGATAAAGAGTGATGCCATTATTTACAACAAAAGAAATTAATACTCTGATATATTATATCCTAGCAACTGGCACAAAGGTTTCTATTTAGTCTATTCCCTCTTGCTGACTATAACCTTGTGCCATCTGCCATGCTTTGTTTCTGAGGAATTCTCCTTGTTCATTTATTTTGTTTCTGAATACCCATTTGGTTCCAATGATGTTGAACCCTTTTTTTAGGAACTAGATCCCACACATCGTTTCTGGTGAATTGGTTTAATTCTTCCTGCATTGCAAGTATCCAATCATTTCCCAGAAGGGCTTCATCAATGGAAGTTGGCTCAATTAGAGACACTAATCCCAAGAGAGATTCTTCAGAGTTGCTTAATGTAGATCTTGTTCTTATTGGGTCTTCTTTCTTTCCCAAAATTTTGTTTTTCAGATGAGCAAAGCTGCTTTTGGATTATCTTTTCTGGAGAGGCTCTTCAGACATTCTTGTAATGTTTGTGACATCTTCTTCTGGAGATGACAATTATTCTTTGAGAGAAAATTCTGATGCAATGTCTTCAGTACCTGTAAATTGGACTTTTATATTTGCAAAAGATTTATCTTGCTTTAACTTTTGAGAGCAAAGTTTATCATCAAATCTGACACTGATGGACTCTTATACAATTCGTGTTTCTATGTTATACACTCTATAGCCTCTTGAGCGTTCAAAGTATCCTAACATGAGACACTTTTGTGCTTTAGAGTCAAACTTGTTCAAATGTTCTTTAGTGTTCAGAATAAAACAGGTATATCCAAATGGATGAAAATAAGAAATGTTGGGCTTTCTGTTCTTCCACAGTTCATATGGAGTCTTATCTAGAATAGGTCTTATGAAGATTCTATTCTGGATGTAGCATGTTGTGTTAATTTCTTTTGCCCCGAAGTTCTTAGCAATGTTAGTCTCGTTTATCATGGTTTTGGCCATTTCTTGTAAAGTTATGTTCTTTCGTTCTACAACTCCGTTTTGTTGAAGAGTTCTAGGATAAGAGAAATCATGAGAGATGCCATTTTCATTAAAAAATAGTTCCAATTTTTTGTTTTCAAATTCTCCACCATGATCACTTCTAACTTTAACAATTCTAAGATATTTTTCATTTTGGACTTGGTTACAGAATGCTAAGAACACAGAGTGTGACTCGTCCTTGTGTCTTAAGAACTTTACCCATGCCCATCCGCTATAGTCATCTATGATCACTAGTCCATGCTTCTTGCCACTAATAGATTCAGTTTTCACTGGTCCAAATAGATCTATATGCAGAAGTTCTAATGGTCTAGAAGTAGAAACAAAATTTTTGGTTTTGAAAGAAGGTTTTGCAAACTTTCCTTTTTTACATGCTTCACACAGAGCATCTGAGTTGAACTTCAGGTTAGGAAGTCCTCTGACAAGATTGAGTTTGTTAATCTGAGATATTATTCTCATACTAATATTCCCCAATCTTCTATGCTATACCCATTGCTCATCGTTAACAGACAATAGGCACTTTACATTCTAAATTTTTAGTTCATAAAGTTTTATTTTGTAAATGTTGTTCTTTCTCTTTCCATTAAAGATGACATATCCATCTTTCTGACTAACTGCTTTGCAAGACTTTTGATTAAAGATTATATCATAACTGTTATCACTTAATTTACTTATGGATAACAAGTTATGCATTAATCCATATACTAATAGAACATTAGTTATAGAGGGAAGCATACCGTTACCAATAGTTCCAGAGCTAATAATCTTCCCTTTTTGATTGCCTCCAAAGCCTATGTAGCCTCCAGATTTAAGCTTCAGGCTTTGGAACATATGCTTTATTCTCGTCATGTGTCGAGAGCATCTAGAGTCCAGGTACCAAGATTGGTGTTTCAGTATTGTTGTTATAGATATCTGCAACATAGACAATTTTATCCTTAGGTACCCATATCTTTTTGGTTCCTTGTTTGTTAGAGTTACCAAAATTATGTTTCAATTTTGGTTTAGCATAAAAAGCATTACTAGTATATTTTATGTCATGTGTGTGCCCATTGGTGAAGTGAGAATTCAGAGGTGTGCGTTTAATTACCATATCCTTAACTTTCTTAGGTTGGGATACTTTACCATTGTATCCTATTCCTTTTCTGCCATTTCTGCTAACTGCGTAGATCATTAAAGACATCTTGCTTTTATCTATGTTTTTAGAAAGGAATTTTTGAGAGCTATGATCATATTCATTTATGATCTTATCAGAGTTACTAGGAACTTCTGAGATAGTTTCTTTCTGAGAATTTTGTAAATTATATTTTAGTTTAGAAATTGTTTCTTTCAGCTCAGAGTTTTCTCATCTCAGTTTCTTAGTTTCTTCAGATTCAAAGACTAGATCCTTTTTCAGGTTCTTGTTTATGACTCGATGTTTCTGGTATCTTTCAAGAATTTCTGAAAAACTCTCTTTTAATTGAGATCTAGAGAAGTTAGAGAATACATCTTCTACCTCTGAGTCTGATTCTGATCTAGATGATCTAGTGTCTTCTGATATGTTGGCCATTAGGTCTATATTTGCTCTTTCATCTTTTGATTCTGTTTCAGCTTCAGAAGAGTCTGAGTCATCCCATGTTGCTATGAGGCTTCTCTTCTTTTCCTTAAAGAAATTCTTTTTAGGTTTCTCTTTTTGAAGATTTGGACAATCGCTTTTGTAATTCCCTTGTTCATTACATTCATAGCAGATAATGTCTTTGTTGCTTGACTTTCTGTATCCAGAAGATGGTTTAGAATGATTTCCTTTTCTTCTGGAATTTCTGATCTTCCTTTTCCTGTGCTTCCACAGCTGATTGACTCTTCTGGAGATAAGAGACAGTTCATCTTCTTCTGATGAGGATCCACCATAGTTTTATTCTTTTGCCTAAGAAACTTTTGATTCATGGTTTTTGTTAGATTTAAGAGCTAAAGACTTACCTTGCTTCTGGGGCTCAACTTTTTCTAACTCTATCTCATGACTTTTGAGAGAGCTGACAAGTTCTTTGAGAGAGATTTTGTTCAGATCTTTGGACAATTTAAGAGTTGTGACCATGGGTCTCCATTTCTTGGGTAAACTTCAGATGATCTTCTTTACATGGTCAACAGTTGAGTACCCTTTATCCAGAACTTTGAACCCAGCCACAAGAATTTGAAACCTTGAGAACATTATTTCAATGGTTTCATCTTCCTCCATTTTGAAGGCTTCAAACTTCTAAATGAGCACAAGAGATTTTGTTTCTTTGACTTGTCTTTTGCCTTCATGTGTCATTCTCAAGGAATCAAACATGTGTTTTGTTGATTCTCTGTTTGTGATCTTCTAATACTCTGTCTATGAGATAGCACTCAAGATTATAGTTCTAGCCTTGTGATGGTTTCTGAAATCTCTCTTTTGATGATCTGACATTCTTTTTCATTCAATCTTCTGACCGTTTTCATCAACAAGGTGTATGTATCAATCAGTCACCGTGTCCCAAAGATCAGCGTCATGAGCCAGAAAGAAACTTTCGATTATGTCTTTCCAGTAATCGAAGTTCTCACCATCAAAAATAGGAGGTTTGCCGTTGATACTGTATTTCTCATCATGGTAGTCATTGCTGATGTTCTGACTTGGTCCCACCATAGTTTTTTTCTTGCTTGGATCTTTTTCTGACACAATTAAGTGCTTGTACTCAGAACTAGGGGCTATGATACCAATTGAAGAATGGAAAACCATAAGAAAGGGGGGTTTGAACTTTTCTTAAATAGGTGAAGCATGTAGGAGATTTTGGAATGTTGATCAATGATAATTAAAGAGCTTTCCAAAAATAGAGATCCTTGTTCCCTTCCAGAACATTATGGATTAGAAACACGGAGTCCTATTTGCAGCATTGGAACTTCTTTGAGAGATGTATAGAATCAGAGTTGAAACATCCATTTAACTCATCTTCTGTTCTTCTTCCATCAGAAATTCTCTGCAAAAAAAATACAAATTTAGGGAGCATAATTGTTCTTTGAGTGTTTGTTATCTTCAAAACTCTTACAAGGATTGTAGAATCAAACCATGTTCTAACAAT
This sequence comes from Vicia faba, assembly GCA_948472305.1. NCBI lineage: Eukaryota > Viridiplantae > Streptophyta > Magnoliopsida > Fabales > Fabaceae > Vicia > Vicia faba. The sequence goes on from OX451740.1 coordinate 613,472,434, forward strand.
ATTCTCCAATGACCTTCTTTTGTTAAACCTACAAAATAATCAAGATTAGTAATTAAAAACATCCTATAGTGTTGGCCGTTTGGCCTGAATATGCTTGTATAGTGAGATACGAAGAAAAAACCTCCCACTACCCTAGTAATGGCAGAGCATCATTCCTTCGCTAAACCTTACAAGTAATAAGTCAAAAAATTCCAAACATTAATATGAACATGAATTTATGCACCGATTTCATTTAAATCATATGAATTAAAAGTTTGAATTCAAGGAACATTACCCAACCTGTGCAACCTTGATGGCACGTTCTGGGATGCTTTAAGATTCAAGCATGGTTGGAATGGCTTCTTGGAAGTCTCAAGAAAATGATGGAATGCCTTAGACTGATTGAAGGGAGATGAAAATAAGGCTTTGTGTTTTCCCTATCTTTGAATTTCCATGATTTATTTAGGGCTTGTGAGGAGACAACATGCATGTCCTTTGTGCATGAATGAGTTGGGTCTATAAAGTGGAGGATTTAGGTCAACAATAACTGAAGGAAATCTTGCATGATTATAAGAAATAGATTTAATTTGGAATTATGTCAAACTTGTCATTTTGGCCAAGATTTGATTCACAAAAGCTCCACACGGTTTTCCAGCTCAAATATATGATTTTGGGCCTCCAACATGACTGAAATCAAAAGCCTTGTTCCTTAGTCCATTAATTTTATATTTTATTTGATTTATTTTGAGTTTAATTGAATAAAAATCAACATAAATAAAATAAAAATAAAATATAATGAATAAATGGACTTATGGATCCTTAAACATATCATGAACATGGGTTTCATTCATTTTGGGTTTCAATTTAAGTTTGCTCAATTTGGGTTTCATTCATTTTCTCAAAATTTCTCAACTTTAAATGGTCATAAATCTCTCAATTTTCATCTTTTAAAGGTGATCTTTTACTTTTTAGAAAGCACGATATTCCCTCTACAATCTTTATGTTGATCATTTTTGCTTTCGAAGACTTTATCATGATGTAAGTTGCCTTGACAAAAAGTGTCTTTTTGTTGACTTTTGAAATGACCTGTAATGTATTGGCTTATATCTCTCAAATGATTCACTTTTTGGACTTTAATTTAGAGAGGCTAATTTGTAGATAATTCAATGAAGCATGTGAAAGTTATGCTTGGTCAAAGTTCAGTTTACTTCTCCTAAGGAAACCCTAATTTGGCAACTTTTGAGTTTTTATGATTTGAGGGCTTCCCTTGAGGAATCATGATCAACCCTTGATAAAATGATGAATATGACTTCAAAATGTTGATGTTGACCAAAAATTTTGAGGTTTGACTGTATGTTGACCATAATTGACATTTTACCCAATATAGTTGATTCTCAGTCACCCGAGCCATTGACTGAGCAAACTTTTGATGCAAGGATTGAAACTTGACATGAGCATTTCTATGGACACATGAAGAACCATGAAAACCACTTGAGACCTTGGAAACCCACTCTTCCTTCAGAAATACAAAATCCTAGTTGTGAGTCCATTTCTTAGGAGGAGAATTTGTCTGATCAATTCTTGAGCTACCTTGAGCATTTGAGGACACTAGGAGAATGAGGAGATATCTTGAAGAACAATGGGAGGACAAAGTTTATGGTATAAAAGATACCCATATTCAATCTTCTTAAACTTTAAGATTTAGATTGGCATGTCCGCCATTTGCGACTTGAAGGTAGAAGATGATTGAACACTTAAGTGCCCAGAAATTTGCACTCGCATATGCAGGCGATAACGCTGTTGGTTGATAATACTGCTTGAATGGGCTTAAAGATGCCATTCGGAGGGGTGACGGAGAGTCGTCAGAGATAGGCTTATAGATATCATCCAAAGTAACTATTAATAGAATTATCAGAATGAGTCTGCACTTGAATGTTTTTCTTATTTGTTTCCTTGAATCTTTTTGAATACAACATTCCTTTTATTGTCTAAAGTGTTTTTATTGCTTTTTGATTCTTGACAAAAAAAAGGGGAGAACGTAAGATATTTCTAATATAACAGTATCAAGACTCAATCTCAAACATTTTTAATATCATAACTTCTATTGTTTTTTTTCTTAAAGCAAAATAGGAACAAACTCTATTTAGGAAAGTTGTAGATACATCATAAATCTTTTTTTCAAAAACTCTGATCAGAAATATCTTCAGGGAAGTATTTCTTCTCTATCTGAGTATTCAACTCAGGGGGGAGACTTTAATGCTTTATGTTCTTTACGTATTTGATTAAAATATCCAAGTTTTTGTCATCATCAAAAAGGAGTAGATTGTTAGAACTTAGTTTGATTCTACAACCCTTGTAAGAGTTTTGATGATAGCGAACACTCAAAGAACAACTATGATCCCTAAATAAGTATCTTATTTTGCATGGAAGTTCTGATGTAAGAAGCATAAAAGATGAGTTAGATCATGTTTAAAATCTGATTCAACACATCTTATATAGAAATCAAAAACTGCATAACACGCTTATATAAAGAAGTTCTAAAGCTACAACTTCTGAGTGCACTAATCGCTGTGAATAAGAACTCTATTATTATGTTTCATACAGTTTTGGAAAGAAGTAAAGGAGTCACAAAGGTAACATTCATCTTCTGATGTAATCTTTTGCAAGCATTTTTTGAAGCGTTAAATTTAATTCATGACTATTCAAAAGTAACGGCTGAAAGAGGACAAGAATCTCTTTGTTTAGAAAGTTCTTTAATTACTATTTATCAACATTCCAAAAGAACCTCACATTCGTTGCCTATATAAATAAGACTTGAAGGAGAAATCGTTTACGATTTTGCTGTGCACAAATAAAGATAAATATCATCACCTTCAATCTATTGAATTTCATTTGTGTAATACATCACTTGTGTGATACTGTTTTGTTATAAAACACATCTTGTACACGCTTTCAAATATTGTATTGTGTAATACCTTGAGATAACCGAGTTGTGGTTTAAACTCAAGAAGACTTTGACATTTGTCATCGTATCTATGTAATCAAGTTTGATTAGTGGATTAAGACCTCGTTAAGAGAGGCGAAATCACTTTGGTGGGTGGAGTGGAGTAGTTTGAGTTTAAACGAACCAGGATAACCAACATATATTTTGTATTTAAGTTATAAAAACCCCAATTCAAACCCCCCCTTCTCGTGTTTTTCCATTCTTCAATTGGCATCAGAGCGCCTAGTTCTGAGTGCAAACACTTAACTGTGTCAGAAAAATATCCAAGCAAGAAAAACACTATGGTGGGACCAATTCAAAACATCACCAATGACTATCATGATGAGAAAGACAGAATTAGCGGCAAACCTCCAATCTTTGATGGTGAAAACTTCGATTATTGGAATGACAGAATCTAAAGTTTCGTTCTAGCTCATAGCGCTGATCTCTAGGATATGGTGACTGATGGGTACATATATGTAGTTGACAAAAGCGGTCAGAAGATTGACAGAAAAAGAATGACAGATCATCAAAAGAGGGAATTCATAAATCATCACAAGGCCCGGATGATTCTCTGGAGTGGTATCTCATACACAGAGTATGAGAATATCACAAACAGAGAATCAACAAAACACATGTTTGACTCCTTGAGAATGACGCATGAAGGAAACATGCATGTCAAAGAAACCAAAGCTCTTGCTCTCATTCAGAAGTATGAAGCTTTCAAAATGGAAGAAGATGAAACCATTGAAACAATGTTCTCAAGATTCCAAATTCTGGTTGCTCGGCTAAAAGTTCTGGATAAAGGGTACTCAACTGCAGATCATGTAAAGAAAATCATCAGAAGTTTACCCAAGAAATGGAGACCCATGGCCATAGCTCTAAAACTGGCCAAAAATCTGAACAAAATCTCTCTCAAAGAACTTGCCAGCTCCCTGAGAAGTCATGATAGAGAATTAGAAGAAGATGAGCCCTAGAAGCAAGGTAAGTCTTTAGCTCTTAAATCTAACAAAAAATATGAACTGAATGTTTTGCAGGAAAAAGAAGAAAACTCTCATGGATCCTCATCAGAAGAAGACGAACTGTCTCTTCTCTCCAAAAGAGTCAATCAGCTTTGGAAGCACAGGTAGAGGAAGTTCAAAACTTCCATAAGAACAGGAAATTATTTTGAACCATCTTCTGGATACAAAAAATCAAGTAACAGAGATATTGTTTGCAACATATGCAATGAACAAGGTCATTACAAGAGCGACTGTCTAAATCATCAAAAAGAGAAACCTAAAAAGAAGTTATTTAAAGAAAAAAAGAAAAGCCTCATGGCTACATGGGATGGCTCATAATCTTCTGAAGCTGAAACATAATCAGAAGATGAAAGAGCCAACATAGCCCTAATGGCCAACATATCAGATGACACTGGATCATATGAATCAGAATCAGACTCAGAGGCATAAGAGGTATTCTCTAACTTTTCTAGATCTCAATTAGAAGAAAGCCTGTCAGAAATTCTTGAAAGATATCAGCAACTTCGAGTTATAAACAAGAACATGAAAAAGGATCTAGTTTCTGACTCTAAAGAAACTAAGAAATTGAGAACAGAAAACTCTGAGCTTAAAGAAAACATTTCTAAACTCGAAAATAAATTACAAAAGGCTCAGAAAGAAATTGTCTCAGAAGTTTCTAGTAACTCTGATAAGATCATAAAAGAATATGATCATATCTTTCAAAAATTTCTTGCTAAAAACATAGATAGGAGCAACATGGCTTCAATGATCTATGAAGTTAGAAGAAATGGCATAAAAGGAATAGGATACAAGGGTAAAGTATCTCAACCTAAGAAGGTTAAGGATATGGTATTAAAACACACAACCCTTTATTCTAACTTCACTTATGGGCACACACATGACATAAAGTATACTAGTAATGCTTTTTTTGCGAAACTAAAATTCAAACAGAATTTTGGTAACTCTAACAAACAAGGCCCCAAAAAGATATGGGTACCTAAGGACAAAATTGCCTATGTTGCAGATGTCTTTAACAACAAAATTGAAACACCAATCTTGGTACCTAGACTCTGGATGCTCTTAGCATATGACAGGAAGAAATCATATGTTCGAAAGCCTGAAGCTTAAATCTTGAGGCTACGTAGGTTTTGGAGGCAATCTAAAAGGAAATATCATTGGCTCTAGAAATATTTGTAACAGTACACTTCCTTTTATAACTAATATTCTGTTACTAGGTGGTTTAATGTATAACCTGTTATCCCTAAGTCAATTAAGTGATAACAATTATGATATAATCTTCAATCAAAAGTCCTGTAAAGCAGTTAGTCAGAAAGATGGATATATCCTATTTAATGGAAAGAGAAAGAACAACATCTACAAAATAAAACTTTCTGAACTAAAAGTCAGAATGTAAAATTCCTATTGTCTTTTAATGATGAGTAATGGGTCTAGCATAGAAGATTGGGGCATGTTAGTATGAGAAGAATATCTCAGATTAACAAACTCAATCTGGTTAGAGGACTTCCTAACCTGAAGTTCATCTGAGATGCTTTGTGTGAAGCATGTCAAAAAGGAAAGTTTACAAAACCTTCTTTCAAAACAAAAAATGTTGTTTCTACCTATAGATCATTAGAACTTATGCATATAGATCTATTTGGACCAGTGAAAATTGCATCCATTAGTGGCAAGAAATATGGATTAGTGTTCGTAGATGACTATAGAAGATGGACATGGGTAAAGTTCTTAAGAAACAAGGACGGGTCACATACTGTGTTCTTTGCTTTCTGTAACCAAGTCCAAAACGAAAAAGATCTTAGAATTGTTAAAGTCAGAAGTGATCATGGTGGAGAATTTGAAAACAAAAAATTGAATTATTTTTTAATGAGAATGGCATCTCTCATGATTTCTCTTGTCCTAGAACTCCTCAACAAAACGAAGTTGTAGAACGAAAGAATAGAACTTTACAAGAAATGACCCAAACCATGATCAATGAGACTAACATTGCTAAGAACTTCTGGGAAGAAGCAATTAACAAAGCGTGTTATATTTAGAATAGAATCTCCATAAGACCTATTATGGATGAGACTCCATATGAAATGTGGAAGAACAGAAAGCCCAACATTTCTCATTTTCATCTATTCAGTTGTACTTGTTTTATTCTAAATACTAAAGAACATCTGAACAAGTTTGACTCTAAAGCACAAAAGTGTCTCATGTTAGGATACTCTGAACGCTCAAAAGGTTATAGAGTATATAACATAGAAACACGGATTATGGAAGAGTCTATCAGTTTCATATTTGATGATAAGCTTGGCTCTCAAAAGTCAAAGTAGGGTAAATATTTAGCATATATAGAAGTTCAATTTACAGGTACTGAAGAAACTACATCAGAAGTTCCTCACAAAGAATCATATTCAAATCTAGAAGAAGATGTCATAAACATTACAACAACATCTGAAGAGCCCATCCAAAAAAGACAATCCAGAAGCAGTGTAGCTCATCTAGAAAAAAAATTATTGGACAGAAAGAAGACCCAATCAGAACAAGATCTACATTCAAAAATTCTGAAGAATCTCTCATAGGATTAGTGTCTTTGATTGAGCCAACTTCCATTGACGAAGCCCTTCTGGACAATGACTGGATAATTGCAATGCAGGAAGAATTAAACCAGTTCACCAGAAATAATGTTTGGGATCTAGTTCCTAAATTAAAAGGGTTTAACATCATTGGAACCAAATGGGTCTTCAGAAACAAGCTAAATGAACAAGGAGAAGTCGTCAGAAACAAAGAACGACTGGTGGCCCAAGGTTATAGTCAGCAAGAAGTTATAGACTATACAAAACCTTTGCTCCAGTCGCCAATTTAGAATCTATCAGACTTTTAATTTCTTTTGCAGTAAATAATGGCATCCCTCTTTATTAGATGGATGTTAAAATTGCATTTTAAATGGTTACATTGATGAAGAAGTTTATGTGCACCAACCCCCTAGTTTTGAAAATTCAAAACATCCAGATTATGTCTATAAACTTAAGAAATCACTATATGGTCTGAAATAAGCTCCTAGAGCTTGATATGAAAGACTAAGTAATATTTTGTTAGAAAATGATTTTACCAGTGGGAAGGTGGACACTAATTTATTTTGTAACTTATTTAAAAATGACATTTTGGTTTGTCAAATTTACGTAGATGATATTATTTTTGGATCTACTAAAGCCTTTTTTAGAAGAGAATTTGCTAAGTCTATGCAGGAAGAGTTTGAAATGAGCTTGATGGGAGAACTCAAGTTATTTCTAGGTATCCAAATCAATCAAACTCCAAAATAAACATACATACATCAAAGCAAGTATGTCAAACAATTTCTGAAGAAATTTGACTTGTCAGAATGTAAGCCAGCCAAAACTCCTATGCACCCCACATGCATTTTGGAAAAGGAAGAGGTAAGTAAGAAAGTAGAACATAAGCTCTACAGAGGTATGATCGATTCTCTCTTATATTTAACAACTTCAAGACCTAATATTCTGTATAGTGTTTGTCTGTGTGCTAGATTCCAATCAGATCCTAGAGAATCTCACTTAACAATTGTTTAGTGAATTTTCAAGCATCTGAAAGGTACTACTAATATTGGTTTTTGTTTTAGAAAAACCAAAGAATACAAATTAGTAGGGTACTGTGATGCTGACTTCGCTGGAGAGAATAGAAAGAAAAAGTACTTCTGGAGGCTGCCAATTTCTGGGAGACAGTCTGATCTCGTTGTCCAGCAAGAGGAAATCCACCATTGCATTGTCAAATGTTGAAGCTGAATATATTGCAGCAGCTGGATGCAGCACACAGATGCTCTAGATGAAAAGCCAACTTTAATACTTCAACATATATGAGAGTAACATTCCTATTCTCTATGACAATACTTCTGCCATATGTCTTTCAAAAAATCCCATTTTACATTATAGGGCTAAGCATATGGAAATTAAACATCATTTTATTAGGGACAATATTCATAAAGGAATTCTTTCATTAAAATTTATAGACACATACCATTAATGGGCTGATGTTTTCACTAAACCCTTTTCTGAAGCTAGGTTTAACTTCATTCTGAAATATCTCAGCATGAAATTATGCCCAAAATGATATTTTTGTGTATGTATACTTTAACCCTAAGAATTTTAGGCCGTTATTTTTTTGTGTTAACATATGATCAATAGTTCTTGAGAAGTAAGAAGGAAAGTTATATTAGGATCTATCTAAGAAGACCTGAACGTTCTCAAAACGGTTCATTTCAAAGATAGAAGCATGCAGTTCACAATATCAACATTTGTCAACTTTATGCATGGTTTTCTTCTAAGGATGAACACGTGTTCAAATTCTAAAGAGACTAAAACATTGAGTTGATGCATTGAGGCTCGTGTCATATCGGTAAATGTTTCATATCTTTATGCTATCCCTCTTTTCAGGAATCATCAATGCACGTAATCATTTTGTTTATCCTTTTTCTTGTTAATTAAGTCTTCTATTTTCTAATATATATATATATATATATATATATATATATATATATATATATATATATATATATATATATATATATATATATATATATATATATATATATATATATATATATATATATATATATATATATATATATATATATATATATATATATATATATATATATATATATATATATATATATTAACCTCGTTCACCTTCACTATCACTTTTTCTCTCTTATTTGCTCAATCTTTCAAAAACCCTAAAAGATTTAGTGTGAACAAATGGCTTCCTCTCAACAACTTGCTCAAAGTACTTAAAGCATTCCTGGCTCTTTTTCCTCAACAGTAGAAAGGTACGAAGAACCCTCAAGAACTCTCCTCACACCCATCGATTCACTGGAACTTCTGTGTGAGCTCATTTTAGATTTCGTCAGCATGAAGGAAAACGGATATGATTTAACCCCTGATGTTGAGATCCAAGGATGGACCAAGTACTTTGATCGCCTACTGGGTCCAGTTTTTCCAAGACTTGTTAAAGAATTCTGGATTCACGCTACAACTTTAAATCATCGGGTTACTTCTTTCATTATGGGAAAGAAAATCGTCATCTCTGAAGATCTCATTGGGCAACTAATAGGTCATGACGGTGGAGGTATTTATGGCAGTGATATGGCTGACAAAGGCTCCGACCTGACCAAGATCTCAAAGGAAATCTTTACTTCTGGCCAACCATCCAACTAAATCAAAGATATGAAGGATTTCCACAGAATTTGGTCTAAAATCATGGGTTGCATAAATCACAAGAAGCCTACAAGTTCTCCAGATTACATCAATATTGATCAGCAGTATCTTCTATACCTCATAGCCACCAAAGCAAATGTTAATCTTCCACATCTTCTGCTCAATCATCTGAAGACCAGCATCAAAGAGACGAGAAGTAGAAAGAACAAAGAGAGATTGGATCCCTCTGGGTAGACTCATTTTAGATATTCTGATAGAAAACAAACTGATAGACCATCTAACTGAGGCTTAATAATCTATCACTCTGGATGCTTTTGCTGGTAAACCTCTCAACGCCAAAAATATGAAGAAGATGAAGATTATTGAAACTATTAAGAAGGATCTAACAATAACCACCAAGGAAGTCATTACCACTAGAAGAGTACCTCTGAAGGATTTTCCTCTCTTCACTCAAACATATGCTTCTCCATATATCGTTCTCATGTATATGGATGCTTGCAAGAGGGACGGGACAAATCCAGATGTGAACATCCTTGATCAGTGACAATAACTTGTGGAAGTTGCTCCTAGAAAATCAAGGAAAAGGAAAGCAGTTGCAGAAGGAACTTCTTAAAATACTCCCAAAGCTGCCAAAAAGAAAGGTAACCCTTCTTTTGTTTATGTTATTGAATCAGTACTGCTATCAACATCTGAAAACCCTTCATCTCCAAAGCCCACAAAAGATCCTTCTCCTAAAACCTTTGATTACTTTGACTTAGACTTTGACACCTCAATTCACCTAGATAATCTTCTGAATAATCCACCTACTACCCATCTTGACCAAAATCAGCCTGAACTTGCTCAAGTTCTCTCTGATATTGATCAATTTGATCCGCTGTTTGAAGCTCCCCACACAGAAAATCTAAATCTTGACTCTGATACCACAACATCCATCCCTGGAATCACCTGCTCTCTCATAGTCTCTCAACCACAAATAAATCCATCAAATTCTTCACATAACCTCTCCATTCTAAATATTCTATCTCCTTATCAATCCACTCCACTAAACTCACCAAATTCTCCCATTATTCTTTGTGACTCTCCCTCTCCAAATAACCACCCAGAAGATCCTCTTAGAACTATTATAGACTTAGAATCTGTGTACAATCTCGTCACAAACTCTCATAAAATTTCTGTTCCAAAACCAAAACCAAAAATCTCTGAAGCAGATGTTGGTAAATCTTTGCTGATTTTTGAAACAGAAATACATGAATGGGTTAACTCTCTGAAGCTAGCTTGCTTAGAGAATCTCAATCCAGATGCTTCTAATTCTCATTGGAACTAGTTCAAAAAATGGTTCAAATCTGAATCTCAGAGGTTAAAGGAGCTTAGTTATGAAATAGCTCAACAGAACTTCTGCGATCGCCTGAATATCTTCAAGGATCAAGTTATGCGACACTGGGAAAAGAAGACACTCCTTTTACTGGACAATACCTCTTGGGAGGATCATCAGCCATCAGAATATGCTGAACCATCCTCTGATCCTCTTTCTCTGGTCATGTTTCAAGACAAAGGCAAGGAAGTTAAAGAAGCTCTTGAGTCAGAATCAACTGCAGCTTGCTCTGAAAAAGTGGTCCCTTCTGCTGAAGTACCCTCTTCTTCTATTATGCTGCAAACTCTGGAGGTGCTAAAGAAAGAAAATGATGTGTTTAAGGAAATGCTAAACAAGCAGGATGAAACTTGTAATGAAATTAAGGGGATGCTTGGAAAACAAGAGGAATCAAACAATCAAATCAAGAATTTATTGGAAGCCCTTTTCACACGACTTCCACCACCTCAAACTTAGTTATTAAATTTGTTTTCTTCATTGTGTTTCTTATTTGTTTCCTTGAATCTTTTTTAATACAACATGCCTTTTATTGTCTAAAGTGTTTTTATTGCTTTTTGATTCTTGACAAAAAAGGGGGAGAATGTAAGATATTTCAAATATAACAGTATCGAGACTTAGTCTCAAATATTTTGAATATCATAACTTCTATTGTTTTTTTCTTTCTGAAAGCAAAACAGGAACAAACTTTGTTAAGGAAAGTTGTGGACAGATCATAAATCTTTTTCTCAAAAACTCTGATCAGAAAAATATTCAAGGAAGTATTTCTTCTCTATCTTAGTATTCAACTCAAGGGGAGACTTTAATGCTTTATGTTCTTTAAGTATTTGATCAAAATATCCAAGTTTTTGTCATCATCAAAAAGGGGGAGATTGTTAGAACATAGTTTTATTCTACAACCCTTGTAAAAGTTTTGATGATAACAAACACTCAAAGAACAATTATGCTCCCTAAATAAGTATTTTGTTTTGAAGAGAAGTTCTGATGTAAGAAGCACAGAAGATGAGTTAGATCATGTTTAAAATCTGATTCAACACATATTATATAAAAATAAAAATCTACATAACACGCCTATATAAAGAAGTTCTAAAGCTACAACTTTTGAGTGCACTAAATGCTGCGAACAAGAACTCTGTTATTCTATTTCGTATAGTTCAGGAAAGAAGTAAAGGAGTCCCAATGGTAACATTCATCTTCTGATGTAATCTTTTGCAAGCATGTTCTGAACCGTTACATTTTATTCATGACTATTCAAAATTAACGGCTGAAAGAGGATAAAAATCTCTATGTTTGGAAAGTTCTTTAATTACTATTTATCAACATTCCAAAAGCACCTCACATGCGTTGCCTATATAAACAAGACTTGAAGGAGAAATTGTTTACGATTTTTATGTGCATAACAAATGAGAAATATCATCACATTTAATGTATTGAATTTCATTTGTGTATTACATTACTTGTGTGATAATGTTTTGTTATAAAACATATCTTGTACACGCTTTTAAATATTATATTATGTAATACCTTAAGAAAATAGGGTTGTGGTTTAAACTCAAGAATGCTTTGAAGGTTGTCATCGTATCTGTGTAATCAAGTTTGATTAGGGGATTAAGACCTCGTTAAGAGAGGCGAAATCACCTTGGCGGGTGGACTGGAGTAGTTTTAATTCGAACGAACCAGGATAACTAACGTGTCTTTTGTATTTATGTTTTTAAAACCCCAATTCACCCCCCCTTCTTGTGTTTTTCCATTCTTCACCTTTTGTTGGAGAGAGGAATTTTGTCGGTGCTTTGCAGTTGTCAAATGAATAGACTCAAGCTGGGGAGATTGTATCATGTTTGGGAAATAAACCCTGCTGGAGAAATACTCTTCTGAGAAAATGAACATGCTGGAGGAATATATTCTGCTGAGGAAATGAACCCTGCTAGAGATGAGCCCTGCTGGAGAAGAGAATTCCACAGGACATTTTATAGTCTTGGAGAAATAAACTCAATATGGGAAGAGAATTCTTGTGAATTATGTTGATGTCATAATCTCTGACGAGGATTGGGACTCCGTAGGTTGGTGACATTGTCGGGGAAAAGATCATACTTCTTTGTCCTCTAGGGGGATCTGCTGGTGAGTATGATTAGGGTATTTTAGACCTGCGGGGAATGTATCTTTGTTGAAGATGAGCTTGTGAAGATGACTCAACGGGTGATAATCTTATGGAAACTGCTCTTTGGGGACTATTCCATGGAGATTGTCTGTGGGGATTTGTGGACAACTTGAACATTATCCCACCTCCTAGAGTCTTAAGAAAATTCTTGTTCTTGTTTTTATGCATATCTTTGTTAACAGTAATCGTATTCATATGCATATGTTTATTCAATTTAGTCATTTGACGTTTTTGCAAACAAAACAGAAAAAGTAAAACAAAATTTGAATTTTGAAATTGTGTTTATATTTATAGTTTGCCTATAAACAGGCGATTGTTGTACAAATAGACATAAATCCTAGTAAGAGGAAATCGTCATGAAATTAAAGGAGTACAAAGTAAAACAAAATATATAGCTATGTGTAAATGATCTCGTCAGGTTTCAACTCTATTATTGCCCCTATGTCTTCGAGCATCTCATCCCTTGTTGTCGCAATAAGTTGATTGAATTGATTGGCAGCATTCGAACCTGGCGTTGGTAATAAAGCTTCCTGTAAGTGATCTAATGGGATATAGTTGTACGCTTTAATCCCTAATTTTTGCTTGGACCGCTCTTTCGGGTTTTCAGTCAACTAGGATACCCTTTTTTGCCGAAGCCGCCTTTTCAGGTTTTCGACTTGTCGGGTGTACAGTATTTTGTATATATATCCCTGATTTTTTCCCGAACCCTTTTGGTTCGCTGGGATGCCCTTATTGTTTCCTAGGCCAGTCAACCTAGAGGGTCATTTTCATGCGTAGTATCTTTTGACTATGTCCGTGTTCATAGGGTGCGGAAAATATTCACCGTCCATGGTGGTAAGTATCATAACACCGCCCAAAAATATCTTCTTGATTATAAATGGCCCTTCATATGTGGGATTCCATTTTCCCTTGGGATCACCTTACGGTAGGATGATGCACTTTATTACAAAGTCACCAGCCTGATATACCTGATGTTTAATCTTTTTGTTGAAAGCTTTGATCATACACTTCTGATACATCTGACCGTGACAGACAACTGCCAACCTTTTATCGTTAGTTAAATTCAACTGATCCAGCCTAGTCTGAATTCATTCATGATTGTCTAAATCTTCATCTTTCATAATTCTCAAAGAAGGAATTTGAACTTTAACAGGTAGGACAACCTCTAGACCATAGAAAAGAGAGAATAGGGTTTCCCCAGTTGATGTTTGTACCGAGGTACGGTAACCATGAAGAGAAAATGGCCACATCTTATGCCAATATTTATACGTAATTTTCATCTTCTGTATAATCTTCTTGATGTTCTTGTTGGCAACTTCCACTGCGCCACTCATTTTCGGTCGACACGGAGAAAAATTGTGGTGCTTGATCTTGAACTACATACAGAGTTCCGAGATTATAGTATTGTTAAGATTGGTAGCCATCTTGATATTCTTCCAGAGAGAGCTGGCTTCTCGAATATATATTTGATGGGATCCATTTAAGAGATTAAAAAGGTAGTATGGGTCAACATATATTTTCTTAGTCAGCGAGCAGCCCATGCCAAAGCGCAGCAATTTTTGTTGAGCAGTGAGTATCTTGTTTCACAGTCGGTAAACTTTTTGCTAAGGTAGTATATTGCATGCTTTTTTCGACCAGACTCGTTATGGTGGCCGAGTACACACCCCATTGAATTCTCTAGCATTGTTAGGTACATGATTAGAGGTCTTTCTTAAATTGGTGGCATCAGAATTGGAGGTTCTTATATGTACTCCTTGATTTTGTCAAAAGTTGTTTGACAATCGTCGTTTCATTTTACTACCTGATCTTTCTGCAGCAACTTGAAGATCAGCTCACAAGTAGTAGTCAAATGACAAATGAATCAGGAAATATAATTCAGTCTTCCCAAGAAACCTCTTACTTCCTTCTCGGTATGGGGAGAAAGCATTTCTAGAATGGCTTTGACTTTTGCATGGTCAACTTCAATACGTTTACCGCTGACAACAAAACCCAGGAGCTTAACTTGTACTTCTTCAGTCTCTTGAACAACTTGTGTAGATGGTCGAGATGCTCTTCTTCAGTCTTAGATCTGGCTATCATATCATCGACATAGACCTTTATCTCATGATGAATCATGTCATGGAACAAATCCATCATATCATGCTGATATGTTGTTGTTCACCGTGCTTTTCGATAAATAACCGCTGATCTTCCAAAAAGGGTAAATTTTTGGTTACTCGCTGGATCGATCAGTTTGATCCTAGGACATATGCTAATTTTTGGTGTTGTTTGGACATAAATTCTAATGTAAATGAAGAACGCATGCTCAACTGAGAAAGGGATGAGTTTGAGTGCAGAAAGTAAATAGAAAAGGGGTTGAGAAGAGTTTTAAGTGTAGGAATATGGGAAAAAGTGCAAGTAAAGTGAAAACGAGATAAAAAGGAAAGAAATGTAAAAGACTTTGATTATAAAATGTGGTGTTTCAATCGTACATTTTCAGTATTCTTTCTCACGCAGCGGGTACTTGAATAGTATTGAATAATTTGTATGATCAGTTGAACACACGAAAATCTACATAAACTTCCTATATTTATACTAAAACTATTTAACCGTCGAGGAGTTGCTTTGCTCTAGGATGAGGACAAGTGTCCTATGCATGTGCTTCGACCCCTCTCTTCACACCATGTTTCTTTCCTCAAATGTTAAGCGAACTTCTTTTCCCTCTTTTCTTCAGATTCAAAATCTCATGTTGTAGATACAAAGTTTCCTTCTAGTCGAAGACCCTAGAACCCTTTCAGTCGAAGGATGTGAGAACCTTTTGGTAGAAGATTCATATTAACTTAGAAATTTCTCTAAGTATTTTTTCACTATGTCGAAGTGTTTCCAACTTAGACTTGTTCAATCTATTTTTGGCCCATAAGGCCAATTTGTTGTGGGTATCGAATTTAAGAGCTAACAAATTGCCCCCCAAGAATGTCAATTTCTACACAAGGAGATATGATCATTCTTTGAGATTCCCATTCAACACCTATCTTCTTTTTTACCACAGAAATCACTTGTGTGCTTTTCGCCTTCTACCAACCACTGTTGTGTTCAGAGTCATCATTACTTTTTTACCCAACATGTCGATGTCAATCAGCCGTTACCACGCTGCCATGATGGCCATTATCCCTATAACCTAGGAAAGAATGGCAAACGTTTTCATTACTTGTACGATAACTGCTTCAACACTCGCCACGTGCCCCACTAACTCTACAGAATTAAATGGTCTTGAGGGAAAACACTCTTCCCTGAACATTATAAATAGACGAATCCTCTCTTTGGAATTCTTTTAAAACTCCTAGTATTCTTCACTTCCTTGCAAACAAAAAGTCTTAACAACTTCATCTTCTTCGTTCTTTCACTACTTTCAACCTTAGCTTTCCTTTCCAATGCACCAAAAAACCAAAAAACTAAGAACGTTTCTGATCTGCAAAGACAACCATAGGTTTTCCCACTAGTCCTATACCTGTTTCGACTAGGGAACGAAGGGTCGTATCTGAACCCATGGACAAACAATGGTGCGAGGATTATGACTCTCAGTTGCTCATCCCTGTTAGGTATTCTGGACAGATGTATGCCATGTCTGGCCCACTATCCACATGTTTCGAGAACCCAAAACAAAATAACACCTTCTTCCCAACTCACCCTAGGCTTAAGCCTATAGGTTGTGCGAAGAAACCCAAGAATGATCCTGAGGATGCCACCCCTTCCAACCAGCAACATTCTCAAACGAAGGAAGATATCAACCTTCAGTTCATGAACAAGGGAAATAAGACCTTTCGATCTTGCCCTAGTCTTACTTCATAATACTCAGAATGGCTGAGTAAGATGGAAAAAGCACAAGCCTAAATTTAGAAGAATATGGGGATTTATGACTTGATTATGCTGTCGAAGACTTGGTTAGCCTATTTCCCTCTCATGTTGGTATCTCCACTGTATTTCAGGGACAATACACATTTTAGCTTCCATTTACCTTGTGGAATGGTAACCCCAACTCTCTTCAATATAACCGCCATCGCTGGTCTTCGACCAACTGGTGACTATTTCGACCCTGAGGATCTGTCTGAAGATTCTATCGGGTTTTCAGCCACGAAGCCCACGTATACTATATTCATCAACCATTTCCATGATAAATCGAATACCACTGTCTCTGAAGTGGAAAACATAGCTTTTCTGGCTTTGTGGTTATCTCATTTCGTTTTTTGCACTAAGTCACTTCAAGTGACTAAGAAGATGCTTACTCTTGCAACACAGCTTCACCATGGTTATCCTCTTTGTCTAGCTGAGTTGATTCTAGCCAACCTATATGAGTCCATCAGCAATGGTGTGACTCAAATTAAGGTTATTGGAGACAAGGCGAGTTTACTCCTTTCCGGCCCCTTTTGGCTTCTGCAACTTTGGCTCAATGCCACTTTTGTATATTTTCTTCCTCAGAAGAATAAGATTAACGAGAGGTCCCCAGAGGTCCTAAACAAAAGGGTCGAAGGGACTAGATTAGTCCTGTTGACTCCAACTGACGAAGGTCAACAATTCCAAGAAGCGTTTACCAGCTTTGTAATGATGTTTGCAAAGCGGAAGGAATTTGTTTCGACCATGGCTCCCTTTGCTAGTAGAAAGGTTGGCCCATAATGGTCCATTCGACCATATCCTTCGTCTGACGAAGATGACCATATGGATGAATATGTGGCTATCTGGGAGTCATTTTTTCGCCCAAGAATCATGCCTCTGAGATTTAAGAGTTCGAAGAATCAACCTAGCTTGATTTCTTATTAACCGAATCTTGTCTCTCGACAATTTGGTATTATCCAGACGCTCCCTTCACCAATCTACTCCCGAGAAAAGCTTTTGTTGTTTTACAATACAGACTATTCATAGGATGCTGCTACCAAGCATATTGGTAGGCACGTTGGTCGAACCGTACTAACTATGTTCGACTTCAATCTCAATTTCTTGTGTTCGCCTCTTTTCGAAGACTGGTGGAAGCAGTATTATGGCAAAGAATTCTTTAACGAAAAAGACTTTGCTGACCACCTTCAAGAGGCGTTTGTGTTGGTCTCTGAAAAGATAAAAAGGGTAATCTTTGTTTTCGTAGCAAATGTCTTTATCGTTTTTGATTTAATAATTCGACATCTAACTTATACTTGTTCATTTTCTAGCGGTCAAGAGGACCGTCACCAAGAAAGTCGCTGAAAGCACAAAGGGAGGAGAACCTTGTCTAAAACCTTCACCAAAGGTAAACACTTCGACCCTTCAAGATTGTTTATTGACTTTGACTTCTCTTTTCCTTTTTCAATGGTTCTGATAACCATCTTGTAATCTTCAGGGCACTGCTGGCACTTTAAAACAAGTCCTTGTAGAAGAATCAATCACCTTAATAAACAGTGAGGGTAATCCTACTTATAGGCCTTCTTCAGCAAAAGGATATTTTGTGAGCTCTATTAGCAAAGTGAACCAAACTTATGTGCATGAAGTTGTTGGGAAGCCTAATGAAGAAATTCCTAGTGAGGAACATGCGAATCTTGGGACTCTGCAAGCTAATGATGATGGACAAAAGGACGAAGAAGAGGAGGTTGCTGATGATGTAATCAAAACGGAAAAGGAAAACACACCAGCGAGAGGGAATCAGACTGAGGATATTCCGGTGGCTGATGAAAGAGAAAACCCCACAGGGGGAGCAGGAAACTTTGTGCATGTTGAAGGTGCCCCTATCCAGATCTCTGTCGAAGGAAATGTAACTCGTGTTGCAAACGAGAGGGTTACTTAGACTGGGTCTCGTACTAAGGAAGATTTGGCATTGCTGAAACAGCAAAATCCTCTTGGCTACTTGACTGCCATTCTCGAGGGTAGAGAAAATTCTTCTGATCAGAGTGCTTCGACTGTGTCTGGCAAATTCACTTCAACATCTCCTCTTGAAGAAGCACTTCAAAAGGTTAAGGCGCAGCTTTTCAAAAGAGATTTAAGGTTGATCTTAGAGGGAGAACCTACAGATCCTTCTTTTTTGAAGACTACTTTAATAGTTGTCGACCTTCTTACTGCTTTTCCTAACATTGTCAGCGTTATTTTGGATTTGATTTCCATCATCGATCAGGTTTCAGCTGACTACAATCGTCGAAGGAATCTCACTCGCGAAATTGAGGAGGCCAATGGCCATGTAGCTGCTGCCTAGGGTTTTGCTGCTGAATCAGCTTCAAAGCTGAAGGAGCTATCGAGGACACAAGAAGCTAGGAAGAAAGAAGTAGAAGAACTCGACCAAAATACGACTAGTATTAAGGCTCAGATCAGAGAGTTAGAGGCTAAGAACTCTTCCAATGATAAGGGAAAGGAAGAACTTCTCGCTGTTAGCACTGATTCAGAGAGTCAAGAGGAACTCAACGAGGGGTTAGCATATGCTGAACGAGCCCAAGCATTGGATGAAAAAATCGAGACTCTTCATCAGTCGAAGGTTTTATGCGAAAGACAGCTGGAGCTACAGAAGATAAAATACCTTCAAATCAAGGCCCCACCTCCCGGTTTAATTTCAACTTTATTTTTTAGTTGTATAATTATATTTTTTTGTAATGAATTTCAGCCATTTTGGCTTTGTAATATATATTTTCCATCTTGGATTTTTTTTTTACTTGATTAAGATCAAGCATTGGTTATTGTAACCTCTCGAAGTGCAGGTCTATAATTTTTGAAGTATTTACCATTTACTCTCAAGAGCCTTTCGTCTTCATTTAATTCTTCGACCTCATATGCGCCACCAGATAACGTTTGGATGATCTTAAAAGGTCCTTCCCATTTAGGAGACCATTTTCCCATATTTCTATCCTTTCGATCCATTGGGAGGATTACTTTCCATACCAGGTCCTCAGGAAAGAATGTCTTGGGTTTTACTCTTTTATTGTAAGATCTTTCCACTCTCCTCTTTTGTGACCTTAAGAGATCAAAAGCTTTCAGTCTTTCTTCATCCAAATCCACCAATTCGTCTAATATCATATTCCAATAAACCTCATAAGGGATGTCTTGATGTTTCTGAATTCTTGTTGAATGTAGACAAATTTCTACTGGAAATATTGCGTCATGGCCGTAAGTTAGTCGAAAAGGTATCATTCTAGTAGCTTCCTTAGGAGAAGTTCGACAAGCCCATAAAATTTGATCAAAAGTCTTGTGCCAATTTTTTGGCTTCTTTCCTACATGTTTCTTTATGAAGCTGATTATTACCTTGTTTTCGGCTTCGACTTGACCATTGGCTTGTGCATAGTTAGGTGTAGATGTTAATAATTTGAACCCCATTTCTGTAGCAAACTCTTGCATTTTTCGACCAATAAAGACTGACCCTTGATCAGTTGTTATTGTCTCAGGGATTCCAAACTTTTATATAGTGTGCTTTTGAATGAATTCAATGACATTTTCCTGGTCTACATTAACTAAAGGAATTGCTTCAATCCATTTAGTAAAATAATCAATGCCCACCAATATGTATCTCTGGATTTTAGATAATGATGGTTGAATCTCTCCGATAAGATCCAAAGTCCATCCCCTGAAAGGCCAATGTTTCACAATTGAGTGAAGTTCGCTTGTAGGTACGTGCTGGATACTTGTATGTACTTGACACTCCTGACATCCCTTTGCAAACTGAACACAATCTTTCAACATAGTGGGCCAATATAGTCCTTGTCGAAACAATAACTATTTCATTTTATGGCCTACTTGATGTGCTCCACATGCTCCAGCATGTGTAGTTGAAAGGGATATGTATGCCTCTGTTTCATTTAGGAATTTTAATAGCACCCCTTCAGGCGTCTTTTTAAATAACTCGTTTCCCATTAGGGTATAACTCAACGCCCGATACTTTATCTTTCATTTTGTCGAAGCTACTGGATTTTGCAAATAATACACTATAGGCTTTCTCCAATCTTGTTCTGTTAGATTATCTATGAACGAAATTTTGAAGTTTTCATGATCAACGTACCCCAACTTTGTTGTTTTCAAATTTGTTGGAGACAACTTAGTTAATGTCACCCTTCCTCTAACTTCGCTTACTTGTTGTAATTTCTCTTTCGAAATTTTATACCCAGATGCAATCTTCACTAAGTCATTAGCCACTTAATTTTCCAGTCTTGGTATATGTCGAATGTTGATCTTTTCAAAGTTTTTCAACAAACGATTGACTATTACAAAATACATGATAAGATTTTCTCTTATGCATTTGTATTCTTTTGTAACTTGCTTTATAACTAACTCTGAGTCTCCCATTATTTCGACCCGAGTTGCCCCCAATTCCAACAATTTTTCAAGGCCTACGATTAGAGCTTCGTACTCAACCTCATTGTTCCAACAAGAACCTTCAATCTTGTACTTGAATGTTGTTGGAATTTTATTTGGAGAAATAACCAGAACTCCTACCCCAGTTCCATCTTTATGACTAGAACCATCTAAGTATAACTTCCAGGGTTCGATCTCCAGGTAGTTGATTGATTCCTCATTTATTGAGTTGTCAACTATAAAGTCTGCTACCACTTGACCTTTTATAGCCTTAAGAGGCATAAAGGTTAATGAATACTCAGTTAATGCAAGTTCCCACTTGCCAATTTGGCTGTGCAAGATGAGTTTCAAAAACATATATTTGAAAACATCAAAATGAGACAAAACATAAACATCAACTGGTTTAATATATTTCTTGAGCTTTGTACACGAGAAGTAAACACATAAACATAGTTTTTCAACTTCTTTATATCTAGTTTCTGCATCGTTTAAAACTCTACTAAGGTAATTAATGGGTATTTCGACACCATTCTCATCCTCTTGAGCTAACATGCTTCCTAAAGTTTTATCAGATGCAGCTATGTACAATCTCATACTTCTATTTCTACAAGGAGGTACCATAATAGGTGTCTTGGCGAGGTATTATTTGATCTTGTCGAAAGCCTCTTGTTGTTCTTGCCCCCATTTGAATCCTCCTTTGTTGAGTCGAAGTAGTGGTGAGAAGGCTTTCGTTTTTCCACTTAAGTTGGAAATAAATCTCCTCAGGAAATTTATCTTACCAAGTAAATATTACAACTCCTTCTTGTTAGTTGGTGCTTTCACTTCCAAAATGGTTTTGGTCTTGTTTTGGTTTCCTTCAATTCCCTTCTTGTGGACCACAAAGCCTAAGAAGTCTCTTGCTCTTACGCCGAAAGCTCATTTTAGAGGATTCATTTTCAAACCATAGTGTCTCATCCTTTCGAAGGATTGTCGAAGATGGTCCAAATGATTCTTCCCTTGTTGTTTGGATGAATTTGCATATCAGCAGTCTTTCGACTTCAATTTTGATCTTCAACAAGATCTCTGGTGCAAAACGCCTTGGAGTTTGCTTGACAGGTTTTTTTCCAGGTTTTATTGGTAGCTGAAGCTCTACCACTTCGCTGTCGAGACCAGGCATTTCATCATAATCCCATGCAAAGCAGTCTTTGAACTCCTTCAGCAATTAGATTATTTCGATCCTAAGCTTTGGATCTATCTTCGTGCTAATGTATGTTGGTCTTTTCACCAAACCTTTTCCCAGGTATATTTCTTCCAAAGGATCTTGCGCTAGCATTTTAACACTATTCGCCAACGGATCCTTTTCAAAACGCAAAGGCTCGTCATCATAGATGGAATCTAGCCTCTGGTTTTGCATTTCTTCTTCTTTCGCGTTGTGTGGTTCTGGTTCGAAGTCTTTCCCAGGACCTTCTGGAAGAAATACTTACTCATTGGCTTCAAGAGCCATGTACTTGACTTCAGCCTCTAAGGCCTCTATCATTCTACTTTCGACTACATATGCTAAAATCTTTTGTAAAGCCTGTGATTTAGTCATCATCACCAAATTCACTTCCCCAACCCGTTGGCCGTATGTCATCAACTCCTCCATAGTCAATGTTTGATAAATCTTCTCTATCCCACTAGAAATCATGGTCGGAATGCAGGTAGAGGGAGCAAAAGGCATTTGGCGCTGGTGCCAAATCGAACTCAGGAGGATTTCATGGCCCTATGTGAGCCAGGTTTCTATCAAAGCTATTTTTTCCCACATTTTTATCTTCACCCAAGTAATAACTTTGGTCGGCTTCAATGTTCTCCACGATGCCATCAGGGCGCCAAATTGTAACCCATTGATGCATCGAAGATGGCACTACACCTATGCCATGTATCTACTCTCTACCTAAGAGTAGATTATAGTTGGGCTTCACTGAAATGACCATGAACATAGTTGGTCGAAGTATTGTTCCCAGCTTGAGGTCTAATTGTATCACCCCCATAGTAGTTCTAATACCTCCATCATAGTTCGATAGGACATAGTGTGGGGTTTGATATCTCCATCTCCTTGGCCCATTTTCCTCAGCATAGATTGGGGAATTATATTTATTGTAGCCCTACAATTAACCAGAATCTTGTTGATTGTTATTTCCCCCATGTTTTCCCTTATGGACAATGGTTTTAGGTTATTTTTCATCGCCTCAGTAGGTGGCTCAAAGAAGGAATTTTTCTCTTCGACGCAACCATTATTCATCACATAATAGCACACTGGCCTATGTTTGGCCATTTCCTGTTTGACCTCCCAGTCAGTTTCATCGACTTCGACTTGGCGGTCGTACTCTCTAGGTAGCACTGATACTACATTCAACATAATATCTAAAGTAGCATCAAATTCAGAATCACCTTCGTTATCTAATTCACCTTGATCTGGCCACTCCAATCTTCTAGCAATTGGTTTCCTTTCCAAATGCTTTCTTTGTTTTCCTTTGTCCATTATTTGTGGTATGTTGGTGCTTGACTCTGGTTGAGGCTCCTCTGAAGCCTCTCTCTCGTCTTTTCGCCATATTTGATATCTTCCAATATAGTTGCTCGACACATGAGCCACTTTGTTTGTAGTTGTAGTTTGGAACTCCTTCCAATATGCCAAGGATGACCCTCTTGGCACATCGAATGTTCACCATTTCTCTTCACTTGGCCTTTTTCTGTTTGTTGTTTATAGCCAAGTGTCCACGGGGACATTTGTTGGAAGTCTGAAAGTTGATGGCCTTTTCACCTGGTTCGTTGGTCCTTTGTGATATCCTCTTCTGGGATCATATTTAACCTCAGAAACCATGTGGGGTTGGTCATTGGTTGCCCATTTCTCATTCATTTCCCTTATGCCCTGTATGTGTTCTACAGCCTTTTTTTCGAAGATGGAGTTGCATCTTGGACACATCATAACTTCAGACTTCTTCTTCTGGCATCATTGTAGAAAGTCAGCCACATTCTCATTCTCTTTAGAAAATTCAGTTTTATTCACTTAATCTTGTCTAATGGCTTCTTCTAAAGCCATTGCCTCAGATACTTCGACCATGTTGACTTCTACGTTGCTCTTGGCAGTGATATTCATCTTTTGCATTTTCGCTTCAAGGTCCTCTGTCGAAACCTTGACGGCAGCCAAATCAGAACCTGCAGTAGTCCTTTTGTTCGAGTTTTCAGTAAATCCTTTGCTTAGGCCTTTAGCGGCCTCTTTTTTTAGGCCTTCAATAGCCTTTCTCACCGCTTCTCCAGTCTTTCTGGAGATTTTCCCAATGAAACTTCTAAAAATTGGCATATTGACAAAGTCTTTAGAAGATTCGACCATGTTGATGCCTGCTGGTTCAGCATAGTGGACATCAACTCTCAGTGGGTTTGCATCAATTTTCATTTGGGGTTTGTCAACAAATTTGAGTCTTCCTTCTTTGATCGCTCCTTGAATGAGATCCCTGAAAAGAAAATATTGTGAAGTTTTATGGCCCAAAAAATTATGATACTTACAAAAACCTCTTTTCTTTCTCTGTTCTAAAGGAAGCATTTTTCCCCTGGGGGCACTATCATTTGGACATCTTTAACTAACAAGTTAAATATCTCGTCACATTTTGTGACTTCGAAACTATATTTTTTCTTTGGGAATCTATCACTGGTCTTTTCAGACTCGACAAGATTCTTCCTATTTGAGGGCACTAACAATCTACAAGAGTATGGAGGCCCTTGTTTTAATTCTGCTAAATCTATTTCGCTTTCTTCGACATCTATATGATCACTAGATGTCTCTGGAACGTCATCATCCATTTCGACATAGGCTACCCTTTCTCTTCGATGAGTCTTACTTGCTTTAGCTTTTTCAATTTTAAGACGTTCTACCTGTCGAACTCTATCGGCCAATTGGGACATATCCCTCAAGTATTGGGTATCTAACTTTTTCCTAATAGAATAATCTAGGCCCCCTGCTTCCATTTCGACAAATTCATGCTCAGGCACTTGTGTAAAGCATCTGGGTTTGATCAGTCGAAATCTATTTAGATATTCATCTATTGGCTCGGTGAATCTCCTTTTCACGCTAGCCAGTTATTTCAGGCTTATTTTTGTTTGTCCCATGTAAATTTACTCTTGGAACAATCTCTCCAATTGATTCCAATTGTGGGTCGAATTGGTTGGGAGGGTGGTAAACCAAGTAAAAGCGTTTTTAGTTAGAGAACTTGGGAAGTATTTAATCCTAAGGCTCTCATTTTTTTATATTTCCCCAGCTTCTATCAAATATCTCGCTATATGTTCGACAGTGGATTCCTTCGTATCCCCTGTAAACTTAATAAGTTTGGAACTTTCCATCTAGGGGGTAAATATGTTTGCAAGATATACTCTAACAACGGGGATGTAAAATTTGGCCTATGAAAGCCAATGTTCATTCCGTTTTGTATCATGATCCTTTCGATCATGGTTGTCAGATTATTTTTTGTGCCATAATTATGGTGTCGAACTTGCTGTATCAGTTCATCATCATTTTGATTTCTATTTACCACCATTACACCTTGATCACCATCTCTAGGAATATGTGGGGTAAATCTGGGTATTTCGACCCTAGATTGTTTGATTTCTAATTTGTGGTTCCTCCTATCTAGTTGTGGATTTTGGTTAATGGTTACATCTTCTTCTAAGACTATACCTTGGTTCTCTCTCATAGGTGTTCTTTGGGGTTGTCGAATAGGTTGGTGAACCCCAAAAAATTCATTCATACGTGCCATCTGCACTGACATTTGTTGGTTCGACTGAGTGGTATTTTGTATTAGTAGGTTCAACACCGTACTCAGAGTTTGGGCCAACATTTATACCATATCATGGTTGCTTTCACCGATCTGTTGCCTCAAAATTGTTGTGGAAACGTTT
The DNA here is from genome assembly GCA_948472305.1 of Vicia faba. Lineage (NCBI taxonomy): Eukaryota > Viridiplantae > Streptophyta > Magnoliopsida > Fabales > Fabaceae > Vicia > Vicia faba. The sequence continues at coordinate 613,498,328 of OX451740.1, forward strand.
GTGAGGCTTGGCATTGCATGGGATGTCCCTCCTAAAAGTTGGTTCCTACCCATACCAGTTCCAGATCCCTATAATGGTGAAGACTCACTTACCAAAGGTTCTGAAAATGTAGACGGAGCGTTCATAAGGCTATCCATTTCAGTAGTTGGCATTCCATAAGGCTAGTCTCGACCCATCCAGGCTATCGAAAATCCCGGGGGAACGTATGGTCGAGATCCTGGATTCACCCTTGGTGGGGGTGTTCCTATTGGACCTCTGGGACCTGTATACGAAAGTATTGGTCCCGTTTGGGTTTCTGTTAATGTTGGTATCAAATCAATAGTTGACGAGACAATTTCACTAATGGTTGGTATTACCGATGTTCCCGTAGTAATTGGTGGAGGTATTTCTCCATTATTTGGATGATTAGACATATTGCTTTCACTATTTCTCTTTCGAGTTGTACACTCGTTAGTGGTTAATTTACCACTTCTTAATAGCATGCAAAACTTCGTAAAAGAAAGGAAATTATGCAAAGCATTTATGTTAAGATAAACAAGCAAAAATAGAATACAAAAATAAACAAAACAAAAAATATTAGCAATGTCCCACCAGGTGTGCCAAATTGTTCACCGTGTTTTTCGGTAAACAACCGCTGATCTTCCAAAAAGGGTAAATTTTTGGTTACTTGCAGGATCGATCAGTTTGATCCTAGGACATATGTTAATTTTTTGTGTTGTTTGGACATAAATGCTAATGTAAATGAAGAATGCACGTTTGACTGGGAAAGCAATGAGTTTGAGTGCAGAAAGTAAATAGAAAAGGGGTTGAGAAGAGTTTTAAGTGCAGGAATATGGGTAAAAGTGCAAGTAAAGTGCAAACAAGATAAAAAGGCAAGAAATGTAAAGAGAAATGTAAAAGACTTTGATTATAAAATGTGGTGTTTCAATCGTACATTTTCAGTATTCTTTCTCACACAGCGAGTACTTGAATAATATTGAATAATTTGTACAATCAGTTGAACACACGGAAATCTACATAAGCTTCCTATATTTATACTAAAACTAGGTAACCGTCGAGGAGTTGCCTTGCTCTAGGATGAGGACAAGTGTCCTATGTGTGTGCTTCGACCCATCTCTTTACGCCATGTTGCTTTCCTCAACTGCTACGTGAACTGCTTTTCCCTCCTTTCTTCGGATTCAAAATCTCATGTTCCAGATACCATGTTTCCTTCTAGTCAAAGACCCTGGAACCCTTTCAGTCAAAGGATGTGAGAACCTTCTGGTCGAAGATTCATATTAACTTAAAAATTTCTCTAAGTATTTTTTCACTATGTCGAAGTCTTTCCAACTTAGACTTGTTCAATCTATTTTTGGCCCATAAGGCCAATTTGTTGTAGGTGTCGAATTTAAGAGCTAACAGTTACGTTGGTGTTCTTAAACCCAAAAGGCATAACCTTGTAGCAGAAAGTTCCCCACTGTGTGAAGAAGGTAGTTTTCTCCATATCTTCCAGTGCCATCTTGATTTTATTATATCTTGAGAAACCGTCCATGAAGGAGAATACCTTGTGCTAAGTGGTTTTATCGACCAAAACATCAATATGTGGAAGTGGGAAGTCATCTTTGGGGCTTGCCCTGTTCGGATTCCTGTATACTACAACCATACGTACCATGTCGTCTCTCTTTGGTACCGGGAACATGTTTGCAACCCATTGAGGATAGGACGTCACTGCTAAGAACTCTGCGTTGAATTTTTTCATAACCTCGGCTTTGATCTTCTCTGACATCTTGGGATGCATGCGATGAACCTGCGGCTTTATCGCAGCACAACCCTCTTTCATCGGCATTCAGTGAACCACAATATCAGTATCAAGCCCTGGAATGTCCTCGTACGACCAAGAAAAGATCTCAACATAGTCATGCAACATCGTAATCAACCTATTATTGAAACTATTCTCTAGGTTGGCACTTATCTTGACTTCTTTCCTGTCTACCTCTACCCAGACTTACAACTTCAACCGGCTCTTCATGCAGTTGTATGGCCTTTTCCTCTTGCATTAACAATCTGGAAAGTTCTCCAGGTATTTCACAATCTTCCTCACCTTCGTCCTCGGCTTGGTAGATCATATTTTCAAAGTTATAAGTGCCAATATAAGAGTCGTTATCAATGGGATCCAGAGTGGATGTGGATTTGCAATTATTTGTGGGTGTGTGTAACAACACATAGCTATTTGAAAATGGTAGAAGTAAAAAGAAAGACAGAGAGCACAAAATTTGAATGCAAAACGTCCAATTCTTTTATTAAATGAAAATATGTTGATGAAGTGACAGCCCTTAACAAGTGAACCGTCATTCCTCGGGTAAGGAACAAAGCTTAAAGTCATTGTTTAAACATTACATAACCAAACTTTGAAAGCCATAAAAACAGAAATGTAGCTATTACTCCTGACTAAAGGAGTTAGAGATAATGTTTTCCGCCTTCCAGTTACTGAGCCTATTGCCAATGGTAGGAAATATCCAGTTGTCATGGTCATAATCACCGCTAGCATCTTCTACCGTGTTGACTCTATCAATAGCATTAACGCCTTTGCCGTGCTTGGGAATAAGTGCAATGATCACATTGGGAGTCTCGGAAGGATCAAACTCAATCTCTTTATTATCATTATGTCTTGAATTTTATTCTTCAAAGCCCATCAGTTATTTGCCTCGTGCCCAGGACTGTTGGAATGGTAGTCACACTTCACATTTGGATTGTATCGAGGAGAGGAGGTGTTGGAGTTCTAAGGAGGATCCCTCAATTTTATCAGCTTTGCTTTCAGTAAATGTTGTAAGGCTTGAGATAATGGTATACTGATCTTTATAAACTGTCTTCTTGGAGCGTTTGGCCTATGTTGATTGCCCTGTTGTTATTGTTGAACAGGTGCAGGATTAGAAATTAACACCACTCCCACAGACTAATTGCGGTCACTTTTAACACGAACCTTCTGGCTATAAACAACATTGGTCTCCTTCTAACCACTGAATGTCTTCTTCGCAACACTTGAAGATGCAGCCACTGGAATTTTTCCTCTCTTGATACTACTTTTGACACGTTCCCCATTTAGAATTAGCTCACTAAAACCAGATGAGGAGCTTCCAATCAGATGGTTAAAGAATGGATTTATCAAAGTGCCCATGAACATCTCAACCAGCTCCCTGCCAAACAAGGGAGGTTGCACTCTTCCAGCCAGATATCTCCATTTTTGGGCATATTCTTTGAACCCTTCAGTCGAGTCCATGGTCATGTTTTGTAGTTACATCCGAGTCAGCGGAAGTTCGACATTATATTGATACTGCTTGTAAAAAGCAGTAGGCAAGTCTTCCCAAGTACGAATGTTGGTTCCCTCCAGCTGATAGAACCACTCGAGTTGTGCACCAGGCAAACTTTCTTAAAAGAAGTGAACTAATAACTTTCTGTTAGCAGTATGGGGTTGGATCTTAAAAATATAGGACCTCAGAAGAAGTTTGGGACAAGAAACACCAGCATATTTAGCAAAATTGAGGATCTTGAACTTGTGTGGGATAAGTACCCATGGAATAATACCCACCTCTTCAAAATCCAATCCAGGAACTTTTTGGATATCCATGGCCTTGAGGCGATCTTCCAACTATTCGTATCTGTCATCCGTGAGAGGATCCTGTTCATTAGAATATTCTTCATCCTCTGGAAGCTTCCCAGAACTTTGATTGCTTCCACCTTCAGCCTTAACACTTCTACCATCTTCCTCATGATTGTCATCTTCATCATAGGAGATATCAGCAGTTTGAACCGGTTTAGCAGGACCTTTGAATCTTCTCCCCATATTGAGGATCGCAATTTTCTTACGAGTCTTCTTCTTTTTGGTGATGAGCGCCATCGTATCTTTCTGCCCCTGGGCTAAGTTCAAGAGCATTTCCTGGAATTGGGCATTATGTGCTTGGAGTTCCTTGACAGTTTGTTCTAGAGCCATATTTTTCTTAAATAAAAAGCAAGATGAGAAAACCTATATGGGAAAACCTGTTATGTGATGATGCATGATATGTGGATGCAATGTTTTCAAGGGTCTCGCAGGATAAAAAGAAGAAAATGTTATAAATTGAGTCTGAATGCAACTTTGACTGAAGAACTTCGGGTCGTTGAATGTCCTTCTGTAAGAATCAAGCTCACCATGTCGAGTGGGTCCTAGCCTTTTACTCAAGATAACGTACTTCGATTTTTAACAACATTGGTTAGAGGAAAATAAATCCTCTTTCCGCATACTAGATGTCTGATTCATGATAACCTGCATCACGGGCCCTCAAGATCCTTGAAATGGTCAGTGGAAATGATATGGCATGATGTCCTGATGTTATGATGTTATGATGTTATGTTCGAACAGTTAATCACAGACAAGTAAAGCCCAAAAGGCCTTAGGTTCAGGCTTGCATGGAGTTTGTAGGCAAGTACAATCTTGTAGTTTAGCTGGCTCAACCTGTCTTAAAGAAGTAATCAGTTTCTAGGGATCTCAATATCACTGATTTTTCCCACAAATTTTGTCTAGCAAGGTAACTAACTTTCCACCAAACAAAATCCGAGAGTCAAATCTCAATGAGCGTAGTATCGAGTATCAACCAACTTTGGACTGCACAAAAGTCGACTATCTCACTACCTTTTAATGACTAAGATGGGTCAATTAAGGTTCTAAAGGTAAGTTAGTGCTTATGACACCACACGGCAGCCTAGTATTCTCCCTGACTGACTCGAGGGACATCAGTGCAAACCAATGTGTCACACTAATGTAGCCATCACTTCAACCATACCGCTATAAATTGTATAATTTCCATGATATATTGCTACTTACCTAAAATGCCCCCAGATCTGGGTGTAGGATCTTTACAAAAAAATAAACACGAGCAAGCCCCAAAATGTAAAGCACATAAGACAAACAAGGAAAGCATTTAAAAAGTTATCTAACTCTAGAGGTAACCCAACTTTTAGTTATCCCCAGTAGAGTCGCCAGTTCTGTAATACGGTGGGAGAACTGACTTGTCTTACGTTTTATCGCAAATGTTGCGGGTTGCAAGAGTTGATGATGTGAAAAACACAAGAAGGGGGGTTGAATTGTAAATCTTAAAACAAAAGCTTAAACAACACTGTATTTTTATCCTGGTTCGTTTGATCTCAAACTACTCTAGTCCACCCGTCAAGGTGATTTCACCTTTCTCCAATGAGGTCTTAATCCACTATATTCAAAGGAATACAACAACTACTTTAACAACTGTTAAATCCTTCTTGAGTATAACCACAAACTGGTTTATCTCAAGGAAATCTCTTTACAAATGATTGAACAATAATGTGTTTGATGTTTTCTAATAAAACAGTATACCACAACTGTGATAATACACAAATTTAAGCTTAGAATAAAACTAGTTTGCTAAACGTTTGAATGAGCATGGTTTAAAAGCTTAGCAAACTGTATGAGTGCGTGCGTAAAGATTAGCTTTTTCTTTTCTCACACTGACTTATTTATATAGCCAAGGCAAAGATACATTGTTATCCATAAAGAACTTTCAATGATAATAACGTTCTTTCCTTTTTGAGAAGATCATGTCTTGAATAAAGCCGTTGGTAATTAATCTGTCTTGAATGCTTAGTAACGCTTCAGAGTGTTCTCTGCTTATGGTAATCAGAGTGTTCTTTGCTTTAACTGATGCTAACGCTTCTGAGTGCTGATGGCTTGGTGAGGATCTTGATCAGAGTCAGAGTGTTTTATGCGCATATTCTGTTCATCAAGCTTCAGCGTATGATCTGGTAGCTTCAGCGTGTAGCACATGTTATTGATCTTCTGATGCTGATATGATCTTCTGATGCTGATTCCATCAGAACTTCTGTAAACACAAAACATAATTTTAAGTAGCATATATGTCTTATATATAAATCTTACAATTTATTTATTCTTGTATTTTGTTATCATCAAAACTCTTATTGAGGGTTGTAGAATCAAACTATGTTCTAACAATCTCCCCCTTTTTGATGATGACAAAAACCAGATTTTTTCAATTAAAAATAAATAATAAAAGGTATCAGAGCTAATAATAAAGAATAAAAAGTATCAGAGCTAAGAAGAGAAAACTCCCCCTGAGTTGATTATTTCCCTTTAATTCCATGAGTCTTTGAGCATCAGAACTTTACTGTATCAGAGTTCATCAGATTCATCAGAGTTTTGTACCTGTAAGCTTTTTAGAAGAGAGAAAATCAAATATATTAGAATGTCAGAATGTTTGAGACTTATGTCTCAGTAATCCGTTATTGAAAAATATCATCCTTTCTCCCCCTTTTTGTCAGTTATCAAAAAGCACAAACAATCAGAGCTAAAATGATCAAAGCTAAAAAGCGTTTGTATTAAAGACAGAAGCAATGATAAGTTCAGAACAATGGAAAAAATATTACAGACAAACATGTAAAAAGACAAGGAAATTCTAAGAGCGAGGTGGAAGACGTGTGAACAGAGCTTCCAACATGCTCTTGATTTGGGTGCTGGTTTCCTGTTGCTGAGTTAACATGTTTGCTATAGCATCAATTTTGATGTCCTGCTTATCCATTCTTTCATTCATCAGCATATCAGATCTTTTCAAGTCCTCTAGGGTCTGCCTGTCAAGGGAGGAAGCTTGAGGATCTTCAGAAATAGGATGCTTCTCAGAGCTTTCTGTAATATCTTCTTCTTGACCCTGTTCTTCAGCTGGAATCATTTGTTCTTCTGACTCTGGTTGATGATGTTCAGACCAAGGAGCATTGTCCAGCGGGAGAACTTCTTCCTTAAGCAGCTTGCTTAGAACTGGACCTTCAATTTCTTTCAGCAGATTGCTGAAGTTCTGTTGAGCTTGTCCGTAGCTCTGTTCTTGCAGCTTAAAAGTTTCAGAACATACCCATCTTCTGAACTTTGTCCATAGGTAGTCTGATGCAGCAGGGTCAACCAGTTCCAGACTTTCTTGTTTCAAAGAAGTGATCCACTTATGTACTTCTGTTTCAAAATTCAATATGCTGGAGCCAACATCTGGATGTTTTGGTTTAGGGATAGCAGTTTTGTTGGTTATTTCAGCAAGGCGTTCAAAGACTGTTAAATCAATGACAATCTTGTCGTGGTCGTCTGAATTGTCTTTTGGTGAGGGAGTGGGAGAGTCGGGAATTATTATTGGACTTGATGGGGAATTTGGTGGAGTTAATTCTGGTGAGGAGGGAAGTTTGGGAAAGTTCACAATGGTGCCACAGGGCAAATGAATGGCCAGAGGTTCTGGTTCAGGGGATTCAGAGGGTTGAGCCTCAGAAGTTTGAACTTCTGGTTGTGGAGATTGTTCAGGTTGAGGAGAGGGTGGATTAGTTTCTGGTGGAGGAGATGAATGTAGTGGGATTTCTGGTTCTGGTTCTGTGTTTGGATTTGGATTTTCTGGTTCGGGAGCAGAAGTGTGTTGGTCTATATCAGATATAACTTGTGCAAGTTCTTGTTCTGGTATGGCTTCAGTATTTGGATTTTGTGGTTGGGAGCGAGATCTTCTGAGGGTTAATGATTCAGAAGGGTCAAAATCAAGGTCAAAATCATCGAAAGTTTGAGGTGTTGGGTTTTCAGATGGAGTGGGTATTGGAATAGATGTGGATACAGCAATTGAATCTAAAACAATTACAGAAGAAGGATTACCTCTTTTCTTAGGAGTCTGCTGAGATGATCCTTCTGCTACAGCTTTTCTTTTCTTTGTCTTCTTCAGAACAACCTCTGGAGCCTTCTGCTAAAGATCTTGAATATTCAGATTTGGTGTTGTACCATCAGCCTTGCAAGAATCCATATATCTGAGTATAATATCTGGTTTAGAGTCAATTTCTGAGAACAATGGGAAGTCATCCAGAGGGACTCTTCTGCTGTAGATTGCAGCAAAAGGAGTGACGCTGGGCTCCTTCTTGAGGTTCTCTATCAACTTCATTTTCTTCAGATTTTTGGCATTCAGCTACTTGCCAACGGTAGCTTCCAAAGGGCTGATTTCTTGAGCCTCTGTCAGATGATCAATCAGCTTATTCTCTGTTAGAATATTTGATATCAGTCTTCCTAAGGGTATCCAATCCATTTTTGTACGTTCCTCTTCTCTTGTTTCCTTAACACTTGTTCTGAGATGGTTAAACAGAAGATGAGGCAGATTTATCTTGACCTTCTGAGAGATGAAATAGATCAGAAATTGTTGGTCAATATTAATGTAGTCAGGAGAGCTGGTAGGCTTCCTGTGGTTGATGCACCCTAGAATGATCTTGGCCCAAATTCTGTGTTTGTCTTTTAAATCCCTTATCTTGCTGGAGGGAAGCCCTAGAGTGAAAATTTCCCTTGCAATTAGGGCAGCATCGACACATCTTTCTGCCATGTCAATGCAACGAACACCACCACCACTGTAGCCTATTAAGCGAGCAATGAGGTCTTCAATGATAACAATCTTCTTCCCCATGATGTAAGACGTAACTTGATGATTTGAAGAAGAAGCGTGAATCCAAAATTCCTTTACCAGAATAGGAAATGTTGGACCCACCAGTCTGTCAAAATACTTTTCCCAGCCTCGAGCTTAAACCTCTTCAGATAAATCAAACCCATTCTCTTGGAGACTGTTGAAATCCACGATTAATTCTGACACAACTTCAAGATTCTTGATTGGAGTGAGAAGCGTTCTGAAGGGTTCTTCGTATTGTTCAGATGAAGCAGTTTTCTGGGAACCTGAAGTAGGAATGCTGGAAGAAGCCATGTTCACACGAAAGTTTTTGTGAAGAAGATGAAAGGGTTTTGAGAAAATATGCAAACTGAAATCAGAAATATTGAGAGAAAACGAAAGTGGAGGTAAAAAGTGTAAATGGTGTGAAGTGTGTTTAAATAGATTTCTAAAAAGGTTTTGAAAACATAAACGTAAAGAGAGAGAAATTAATAATGATTATTAGCATTTAATGATAGCTGACTTTAGGGGATTCAGAAAGATATTTGAAACGGTTACCCATGACATGTGTCTCAATGCATCCAATAAGCGCTTTTGCCTTTTCAGAAACGTGAACGCGTGTTCAGCCTCAGAAAATAGCTGATGACTGGATGACATTTGTTTGCTTGAGTGAACAACACATTTCTATCCTTGAAATGAGGCACTCAGATCTTCATGGATAGTTTCTGATACAATCTGTACTTCTAAAGATCTGAAGAGAGATTGATCAGTAGTTCACAAAAAAATAAACAAAGTTCTGAAGGTTAATATATAGAATCAAAATAATTTTATTCTGGGCAGAGCTTCATGCTGAGATGTTTTAGAATGAAGTTGAACCTATCTTCAAAAAGAGGTTTTGTAAAAATGTCAGCCCATTGATGGTCTGTGTTAATAAATTTTAAATTTAAAATCCCTTTCTGAATATAGTCCCTAATAAAATGATGTTTTATTTCTATATGCTTAGCCCTAGAATGTAAAATTGGATTTTTGCTGAGACAAATAGCAGAAGTATTGTCACAGAAGATAGGAATGTTACTCTCAAATATCTGGAAGTCCTCAAGTTGACTTTTCATCCAGAGCATTTGTGTGCTGCATCCAGCTGCTGCTATGTATTCACCTTATGCTGTTGATAGAGCAGTTGTGGATTGTCTTTTGCTGGACCATGAGATCAGATTTTCTCCAAGAAACTGACAGCTTCCAGAAGTACTTTTGTGTTCTACTCTGTCTCCAGCGAAATCAGCATCACAATATCCTACTAAGCTGTAATCAGTTGATTTTCTATAAAACAAACCCAGATTAGTAGTACCTTTCAGATACTTGAAAATTCGCTTAACTGTTGTTAAGTGAGATTCTCTAGGATCTGATTCGAATCTAGCACAAATGCAAACATTGAATAAAATGTCAGGCCTTGAAGCCGTTAGATAGGGAAGATAACCAATCATACCTCTGTAGACCTTCTGTTCTACCTTTTTACTTACCTCTTCTCTTTCCAGAATGCACGTGGGATGCATTGGAATCTTTGATGGCTTACACTCTGAGAGATCAAATTTCTTCAGAAGTTCTCTTACATATTTGCTCTGATGAATGTAAGTTCCTTCTGGGGTTTGATTGATCTGAATGCCCAGAAAGAACTTCAGTTCCCCCATTAGGCTTATCTCAAATTCTGCCTGCATACACTTAGCAAACTTTTTTCCCAGAGAGGGTTTAGTAGATCCAAATATGATGTCATCAACATAAATCTGACATACTAAAATGTCATTCTTAACTGTCTTACATAATAGAGTTGTGTCCATTTTCCCTCTGGTGAATTCCTTTTCTAATAGGAAGTTACTTAGTCTTTCATACCAAGCTCTGGGAGCTTGTTTCAGACCATAGAGTGACTTCTTTAGTTTGAAAACATATTCTGGATTTTTGGAACTTTCAAAACCAGGGGGTTGGTGCACATATACCTCTTCTTCTATATAGCCATTTAAGAATGCACTCTTGACATCCATCTAATACAGAGTGATGCCTTTATTAACAGCAAATGAGATTAAGAGTCTGATAGATTCTAACCTGGCGACTGGAGAAAAGGTTTCTATATAGTCTATCCCCTCTTACTGACTATAACCTTGTGCTACCAAACGTGCTTTGTTTCTGATGACTTCACCTTGTTCATTCAGTTTGTTTCTGAACACCCATTTTGTTCCAATGACGTTGAATCCTTTTGGTTTGGGAACTAGATCCCATACGTCATTTCTTGTAAATTGATTCAGCTCCTCTTACGTTGCTAGAATCCAGTCATTGTCCAGAAGTGCTTCATCAATTATTGATGGTTCAATTAGAGAAATAGGTCCCATGAGGGATTCTTCAGAGTTTCTGAAGCTAGATCTTGTTCTGATTGGATCTCCCTTTCTTCCTAGGATTGTTTCTTCTGGGTGATCCATGCTACTTCTGGATAGTCTTTTCTGAAGTTGATCAACAGAAGGTGCTGGATTGGTTGCAGTGCCTCTTTCTGATGTTGATGGAGTGTCTCTGTTGAGAGCTTCTGATGACTTGTCTTCAGTACCTGTGAATTCAACTTCCATACCTGTAAATACTTCATTCTGCTTTGACTTTTGAGAGTCAAGCTTATCATCAAAACGAACACTGATTGATTCTTCCACAATCTGTGTTTCTGCATTGTATACTCTGTACCCTCTTGAGCGTTCAGAGTATCCTAACATAATACACTTTTGTGCTTTAGAGTCAAACTTGTTCAAATAATTTTTTGTATTCAAAATAAAGAAAGTACATCCAAATGGATGAAAATAGGAAATGTTGGGCTTTCTGTTCTTCCACAATTCATATGGAGTCTTTTCCAGAATAGGTCTTATGGAGATTCTATTCTGAATGTAACACGCTGTGTTTATTGCCTTTGCCCATAAGATCTTAGCAACGTTTGTCTCGTTGATCATGGTTCTGGCCATTTCTTGCAATGTTCTGTTCTTTCATTCTATAACTCCATTTTGCTGTGGAGTTCTAGGACAAGAGAAATCGTGCAGAATGCCTTTGTCATTAAAGAATGACTCAAAATCTTTGTTTTCAAATTCTCCACCATGATCACTTCTGACTTTGACGATTCTAAGATCCTTTTCATTCTGAACTTAGTTGCATAAGGTGACAAACACAGAGTGTGACTCGTCCTTGTGTCTTAAGAACTTTACCCATGTCCATCTGCTATAGTCATCTACGATTACTAACCCATACTTCTTGCCACTGACTGGAGCAGTTTTAACTGGTCCAAATAAGTCAATGTGCAGAAGTTCTAATGGCTTAGAGGTGGAAACAACGTTTTTAGATTTGAAAGCTGGTTTTGCAAACTTGCCTTTCTGACATGCTTCACACAGAGCATCTGAATTGAACTTCAGTTTAGGAAGTCCTCTGACCAGATTGAGTTTGTTAATCTGAGATATTCTTCTCATACTAACATGTCCCAATCTTCTGTGCCAGATCCATTTCTCGTTGTTAACAGACAGAAGACACTTTACATTCTGACTTTTCAGTTCAGAAAGTTTGATTTTATAAATGTTGTTTTTCCTCTTTCCATTAAATAGGATAGTCCCATCTTTCTGACTAACAGCTTTGCATGAATTTTGATTGAAGATTATATCATAACCGTTATCACTTAATTGACTTATGGATAACAGAGTATGCATTAATCCATCTACTAATAAAACATTACTTATAGAGGGAAGATTTCCATTACCTACTGTTCCAGAGCAAATGATCTTTCCTCTCTGATTGCCTCCAAAACCTACGTGGCATCCAGACTTAAGTTCCAGGCTTTGGAACATATGCCTTCTTCCCGTCATGTGTCGTGAGCAGCCAGAGTCTAGGTACCATGGTTGGTGTTTCTTCTTTGCTGCTAAAGATATCTGCCACATGTATTATTTTATACTTAGGTACCCATATTTTCTTAGGTCCTGATTTGTTAGTTTTACCAAAACTCTGGTTGAATTTTGGTTTGACAGAATAATTACTACTTGTATATTTGATGTCATGTGTGTGCGCATATATAAAGTGTGAATTAAGTGGAGTACGTTTTATAACTAGATCCATGGAATTTTTTGGTGTAGGTACCTTACCTTGGTATCCTATTCCTTTTCTACCATTTCTGCTAACTCCATAGATCATTGAAGCCATTTTGCTTCTGTCTATGTTTTTAGCTAAAAACTTCTGAAAGCTGTGATCATACTCCTTGATGATCTCATCAGCACTGCTGGGAGTTTCAGGGATTGTTTCCTTCTGATAGTTTTGCAATAGATTTTCTAATTTTGAAATTTTATCTTTTAACTCAGAATTCTCCAATTTGAGACTCTCAGTCTTATCAAAGTCAGAAGCAAGATTCCTTTTCAGGTTTCTGAATTTGACTCTGATCTGCTGATATCTTTCCAGAATTTCATTAAGGCTTTCAGCTAGTTCAGCCTTAGTAAAGTTTATAGCAAAGTCAGGAAATACCTCTTTTGTATCTGATTCAGATTCTGACTCAGAAGCTTCATTGTCATCTATTATGTTTGCCATGAGATCTATGTTTGCTCTTTCATCATCGGATTCTGAGTCAGCTTCAGATGTGTCAGAATCATCCCATGTAGCCATGAGACTTTTCTTCTTTTCCTTGCCAAACTTCTTTTTGGGCTTTTCCTTCTGAAGCTTTGGGAAATCACTTTTGTAGTTCCCTTGCTTGTTACATTCATAGCAGATGATGTCTTTGTTGTTTGACTTTCTGCTTCCTGAAGAGCCTTCAGATCTTCTGTGTCCAGAGGAGGATTCTGACCTTCTGTATCTAGAGAAAGATTCATTCTGATTTTCTGATCTTTTGGGATTCCTGAACTTTCTTTGCCTCTGCTTCCACAATTGGTTCACCCTTCTGGAGAGGAGAGATAGTTCATCTTCTTCTGATGAGGACCCATCAGAGGTTTCTTCCACAGCCTGCAAAACTTTGGAGTCAGATTTTCTGTTAGATTTTAAAGCTAATGGCTTACCTTGCTTTTGAGGTTCATCTGCTTCTAGCTCTATCTCGTGACTTCTGAGGGAGCTGACAAGTTCCTCCAGAGAGATTTTGTTGAGATCCTTGGCTAGCTTAAGCGATGTGACCATTGGTCTCCATTGTTTTGGCAAGCTTCTAATGATCTTCTTAACATGATCAGCAGTAGAATACCCTTTGTCAAGAACTTTTAGACCAGCAACCAGAATTTGAAATCTTGAAAACATGGTTTCTATTGATTCACTATCTTCCATCTTGAATGCCTCATACTTCTGAATGAGCGCAAGGGCTTTGGTTTCTTTGACTTGAATGTTGCCTTCATGCGTCATTCTCAGAGAGTCAAACATATTCTTTGCAGTGTCTCTGTTTGATATCTTTTCATATTCTGAATAAGAGATGGCGCTGAGAAGAATTGTTCTGGCCTTGTGATGATTTCTGAAATCACGCTTTTGCTGATCAGACATTGCTTTCCTGTCAATCTTCTGACCACTTCCATCCACTGGGTGTGTGTATCCATCAGTCACCATGTCCCACAGATCAGCATCATGGGCCATAAAGAAACTTTCAATTTTGTCTTTCCAGTAGTCAAAGTTCTCTCCATCAAAGACTGGAGGTTTGCCACTGAATCTGTCTCTTTCTTCATTGTTGTCATTGTTGATGTTTTGATGTGGTCCTACCATTGTGTTTTTCTGACGCTGGATCTTGTACTGACACGGTTAAGTGTTATAAGCTCAGAACCAGGCGCTCTGATGCCAATAGATGATGTGAAAAACACAAGAAGGGGGGTTGAATTGTAAATCTTAAAACAAAAGCTTAAACAACACTGTATTTTTTATCCTGGTTCATTTGATCTCAAACTACTCCAGTCCACCCGTCAAGATGATTTCGCCTCTCTCCAACGAGGTTTTAATCCACTGTATTCAAAGGAATACAACAACTACTTTAACAACTGTTAAAGCCTTCTTGAGTATAACCACAAACCGGTTTATCTCAAGGAAATCTCTTTACAAATAATTGAACAATAATGTGTTTGATGTTTTCTAATAAAACAGTATACCACAACTGTGATAATACACAAATTTAAGCTTAGAATAAAACTGGTTTGCTAAACGTTTGAATGAGCATGGTTTGAAAGCTTAGCAAACTGTATGAGTGCGTGTGTAAAGATTAGCTTTTTCTTTTATCACACTGACTTGTTTATATAGCCAAGGCAAAGATACGTTGTTGTACATAAAGCACTTTCAATGATAATAACGTTCTTTCCTTTTTGATAAGATCTTGTCTTGAATAAAGCCGTTGGTAATTAATCTGTCTTGAATGCTTAGTAACGCTTCAGAGTGTTCTCTGCTTATGGTAATCAGAGTGTTCTTTGCTTTAACTGATGCTGACGCTTCTGAGTATTGATGGCTTGGTGAGGATCTTGATCAGAGTCAGAGTGTTTTATGTGCAGATTCTGTTCATCAAGCTTCAGCGTATGATCTGGTAGCTTCAGCGTGTAGCACATGTTATTGATCTTCTGATGCTGATATGATCTTCTGATGTTGATTCCATCAGAACTTCTGTAAACACAAAACATAATTTTAAGTAGCATATATGTATTATATATAAATCTTACAATTTATTTATTCTTGTATTTTGTTATCATCAAAACTCTTATTGAGGGTTGTAGAATCAAACTATGTTCTAACAAGAGTCACCATCGATTTTTCTTTTATCCAATATTTAGGAAAGGTGAAAAGAATAGGAAAGACCGTTGATAGATTTTGAGTTAGGGGGTAAGTTTTAAAAATGGAAGGTGTTAGCACCCTTTTCATTTGTAGTTATCTATGGGCTCTTAATTGCTAGCTCATTTTTGTTTTGAAAATGCTTTGTGAATGTGTTTTGAAAATATTTTGAAAAAAATGCCTAAGTATGGTGACTTTGTAATGATTCTTGTATCAGTTAAGAATGCGTACAAAGTGTTTGTTTTTGAAAATATTTCAGAGAAAGTGTTTTTGCGAAAAAGATGTTTTGAAATGTTCGCGAGCAAGCGATTAAGAACTATCTACCTACTCAAAGTATTTTGTGTTATTTTCCTCCTCCTTTAGATAGTGTTATCCTACCATTAGTAAGTAGGAAGCCCTATCGTTGGATGTGAAGGGACTGGCGTGAGTCATCGTACAATCATAAAGGCAACGCATAGGGGCGCTTTAGTAATATATTGTAAGGGACTAAGATCGTTTACCGAAGGCAGCATCGAAGGGTCATCGAGGGACTACGATCTTTTTAACCGAGGGTCTTTGCTAAAGTGTCCCCACATTTGAGGGACATGACTTTTTTCGAGGCGCAACGAGTGAGGTTATCCTAGAGGTGCGTATGTGAAGAGTGATTCATGTTCAGTTATTTTAGTCTTGCAATTTGGGTTAGCTACGATTGTTTTTATGTCTTTCCATACAAACCCAAATTACTAGCAAAGCAAGATAGCAATAATGAAAAGAAGTAAAGTGCGGGAAATAAAATTCTACGCTATTACAAGGCTTCGGGAGCGGGGGTACAAATTAGTAAAAACAGGGGAAATAGAAAGCCCTAATTAAACTATTACAAATCGTAGCAGTTACATAATCGGAAAAATAACGCAGAAATAATAAAACATGCAAAGATTGTAAAATAAAGGGAAAAAGAATTTTTTTTTATGATTTTGATTAAAAAAATGATTTGATGATTAACCTAAAACCTAGTTAATTTTAATTAATTAAGAAAAAGAATTGACTAATTAAGAAAACCCTAAACTAATTTTAATTAAAAGAAAGTTTAGTGAAAAACCTAAAAAACTAAATTAATTAATTAAATGAAAAAAAGGTTATATTAATTTAATTTAAAAAGTAGTTAAGTTAAAAAAAAACCTAAGATCTAAATTAATTTTAATTAAAAAAAGTTAACCTAATTATGTTTTAAAAAAACAATAATTAAAATTAAAAAAAAAATTGTGACCGGGCCTCTTATGGAAGCAAACCGGGGGTGTGAGAAAAGCAATTCAGTAGGCCTAACATAGCAAGCCCATTATGCCTGCCTGAGATCTAGTGGGGATGGTTCCAGGAAGTTCACCATAGGGAGTCCATCAGAAGTGTTGGATTGGATAATGACGAGATCTAATGGATGGGAATGGAAGGCGCATGATTTACTCGTTGTGTTGGCTCGCATGTGATCTGCAAGAGTTAGAAAATATGAAAATTTGGTAAAATCGGGGATCGAACCCGTGACCTAGGAGACCAATGTCGTATTACGCGCATTGTTACCGTTGGGGCGACTATACATCCATTTTTTCATATCAATCAATAAATATATATTATAAATCTAAATATATTGACCGGAGAGGCGTCAGAGCCCTAGCTCCGGTCGTCTTCTCTGGTGACCTTCATTTGTTCAACCTGCAAAATGATCAAGATTAGTAATTAAAAACATCCTACGCCCCCTAAATCAAGTCTTTTGAATCCAATGGTGTTGGCCGTTTGACCTGAATACGCTTGTATAGTGAGATACGAAGAAAAAAAACCCCATTGCCCTAGTAATGGAAGAGCATCATTTATGCGCTAAACCTCACAAGTAAAACGTCAAAACAATTCCAAACATCAATATGAACATGAATGTGTGCATTGAATTCATTTAAATCATATGAATTAAAAGTTTAAATTCAAGGAACATTACCCAACTGGTGCAACCTTGATGGCACGTTCTAGGATACTGCAAGCTTAAAGAATAGTTGGAATGGCTTCCTGGGAGTCTCAAGCATATGATGGAATTCCTTAGACTGATTGATGGAAGATGCAAGTGGAGCTTTGTGTTTTCCCTAGATTTGAATTTTTCGTGAGTTTTTTAGGGCTTGTGAGGAGACAACATGTGTGTCCTTTGTGCATGAATGAGTTGGGTTTATATAGTGGAGGATTTAACTCAACAAAAATTGAAGGAAATCTTGCATGATTATGTGAAAGAGATTTGATTGGAATTATGTGAAACTTGTCATTTTGGCCAATATTTGATTCACAAAAGCTCCACACGATATTTCCAGCTAAAATATATGATTTTGGGCCTCCAACATGACTTAAATCAAAAGCCCTGTGCCTTAGTCCATTAATTTTATATTTTATTTGATTTATTTTGATTTTAATTGAATAAAAATCAAAATAAATGAAATAAATATAAAATATAATGCATGAATGGAGTTATGGATCCTTAAACATGTCATGAACATGTTTGGACCTTAAAAGATAGGCCCATTAGCCCAAAAATTTAAGTTTGCTCAATTTGGGTTTCATGCATTTTCTCAAAATTTCCCAACTTGCAATGGTCATAACTATCTTAATTTTTATATTTTTAAGGTGATATTGAACTTTTTGGAAATATCAAGATGTCCTCTACAGTATCTATGTTGATTATTTTTGCGTTTGAAGAATTTATCTTGATGTAAGTTGCCTTGACAAAAAGTGTCTTTTTGTTGACTTTTGAAACGACCTGTAATGTATTGGCTTATATCTCTCAAATGATGCACTTTTTTCACTTGAGCTTAGAGATTCAAAGTTTTACATAACTGAATTCCCTTAAACTTGAGCTTTGTATGGGGAAAATTGATGAAGAATGTGAAAGTTATGCTTGCTCAAAGTTCAAATGAATTCTCCTAAGGAAACCCTAATTTGGCAACTTTTAAATTTTGATGATTTGAGGGCTTTCCTTGAGGAATCATGATCAACCCTTGATCAAATGATGAATATGAATTCAAAATATTGATGTTGACCAAAAAATTTTAGGTTTTACTATAAGTTGACCACAGTTGACTTTTTACCCAATATAGTTAATTTTCAGTCATTTGAGCCATTGACTGAGCAAACTTGTGATGCAAGGCTTGAAACTTGACATGAGCATTCCTATGGACACATTAAGAAATATGAAAAACACTTGAGACCTTGGAAACCAACTATTCCTTGAGAAATACAAAACCCTAGTTGTGAGTCCATTGCTTAGGAAGAGAATTTGTCTGATCAATTCTTGAGCCACCTTGAGCATTTGAGAACAATAGGAGAATGAGGAGATATCTTGAAGAACAATTGGAGGGAAAATTTATGGGTATAACACCATCCATAAGAGAACTCTTGATCCTACACACTTTATCATAGTTTATAGAGAAGCATTATTGGAAGCCTTTTATATCTTACAGCAAGCAGGCCAGTTATAGCTTTTACTGTTGGAGTTTGTTCTAGATACTAAGTAGAACCCAAAGTAAGTCATATCAATTAATTAAAAAGGATTCTGAAGTATGTGAGTGGTACATGTGATTACAGAATGTTGTATTCTCATGATTCAAACTCCATGTTGGTAGGATATTGTGATACTGATTGGGCTGGAAGTGTTGATGATAAAAAAGTACATCTAGAGGATGTTTCTTATTGGAAAATAATTTCATTTAATGGTTTAGAAATAAACAAAATTGTGTATCTATGTTTACTATTGAGGCTGAGTACATAGCAGCAAGTAGCAACTGCTTTCAACTAGTGTGGATGAAGCAATTGTTGACGGAGTATAATGTCACACAAGATGTCATGACATTATTCTATGACAAATTGAGTTCTATTAATATATCTATAAATCCTATTCAGCATAGTAGGACTAAACATATTGGTATCCTACACCACTTCATTAGAAATATTGTTGAGGACAAAGTTGTAACTCTTGAGCATGTTAGCACTGAAAATCAGCTTGTTGATATTTTTACTAAAGCTCTAGATGCATTTCAGTTTGAAAACATAAGAAGAAAACTAGGGGTTTGTATCTATGAGGAATTATAGCAATTATTGCTATTTTTGTGGGTCAATAAAATCACTCAATCATACCACCTACATCCTAGTATTTTATTGGCTATTTATAGTGTTAAGAAAAGGGAATCTCCTTTATCTTTACATTATGAATTGTTTGGTGTAACACATGTTCCTGACATTGTTGTAGTATCTTCCCAGGTGCTGACTAGAGTAATGATGTTGTTGTTGGTGGTGAAATTGTTGCATCTGCTGGTGCTGATGGAAAAGGAGAAGAGTATGAGGCTGATTTTGATGCATGATTATTTCTTCTGTGACCCCTTTTGGTTTTGCTTTGTGTACTGGTTTTTACTGGTTTTTGATTTTGGCATTTATGCACCCTGTTCTACTTAACTATATGTGCTAATGTGCTATTGTGGTTGTTTTTGTTAGTTACTTACCTTTGTCATATTATGGCTAAAAAGGGGGAGTAATGTGTGTGTGATCTAACCACTGACTAATTTTTGTTATTGAGGGAGAAAATTTTATATTCACTGAAGTGTTACTTAGAAGGCTTTGAGGGGGAATCTTTGTTCTTGATTAGACCGCAGTGAAGAGTTATTAGACATGATGTCCTGACATGTTGAGAATTCATTTTTCTTGGTTGTTCTGTTGAGTAGCTTCCTATAGCTGATACTCTGATATTTTTTCTTTCCATATCTATGTTGAATTGATGATTTTGTGCCTCTTATATTTGTGTGATTGATTGATTTTCAAACATATGAGTGTGGTGTGCTATGCACAAGGGTTATTTAGTTGTTTTAGCCAAAATTTGCCAAAGGGGGAGATTGTTAATTCTCTGCTTTTGTGATTGTCATTAATTTTGGTAAAACTAACTTGGAAGTAACATGTTGAACAAGATATGTTAACTTGTAGTTTCACAATGTCGAATGTGATGTCCTAACTAGAAGAGTATGACATTTGGTCTGTTACAATTTTTACATTTTGGATACAGTTGATTTAAATTAATGAATATTCTGTAAATATTATGTAATAATATGTGGCGTCCAAGATTGATGAATCTTATATTCTATGTGGATTTAGAAGATTAATTTGTTTCTCTTAATGTTGAGACACTTTAGGAAACATATTATTGAAGTCTTATTTTTATGCAAAAGTTTCTGCAGATTTTCAACAACTGACCAACTGCATTTTTGAAGCCCAATCCAGTCCAGTTGTGTGCTTTAAATAGATTTTCACTAACCTGGTTTTAGTGTGGAACTTACGTTGTATTTGTTAGGGTTTATGTGTGTTAATTGTGAGTCTCTCTAATATCATTTTGACATAATAGTAGGAGTGTTCTTTTGAGTTATAAGTTTTGTGAGTCATTCATAAGCTTTTAAACATTGAATTATTTTGTGTCATTAAAGTGTGTCTTCTGAAACTTTCTAAGTATTTGTGTTGTTCATCATTGTTGTGATTGAAAGGGATTTGATAAGGGTCTCATACCTAGGTGATTCTTAGGTAGAAATTAAGCAAAGGTAGTGATTAGGTGAGTAGATTATAAAATGGAGATACTTTGTTGTGGGTCTAAAAATTGATACTACTTAGTTGATTTCATCCCCGACTTTGTAGCCTTCATAGTAGGTGTTGTTGTACACCGAACTGGGTTAACAATTCTGCGTGTTGTTTACTTTCTGCACTATTAACTATGACTTAATTTGTTCATTGTATTTTGATCAGATATCATTGTCTCGACATCTCTTAGGACATCTGATATCTGCATACCAGAATTTCAGTGCTCATACTTTGGGGACCTTGAACTTGAACCCCTAAGAGATTTAGGCATTGTTCCTTCCTCCTTATAGGCATATTTATCTTTTTTCTTTTTTTTCTCAAGTTTCCTTTCATATTTTTCAAAGCAAATGAGTTCTTGCTTGTGTTCTTCTAACTTTCCAAACAAAGTGGTGAGATCAAGTGTTGCAAGATTATTGACTTCCTTGACCGCTGTGACCTTTGGTTTCCAATTCCTAGTGAGACATCTCAAAACCTTATTAGTATCAATAGCAATGGAAATAGGATTTACTAGAAAATTTAAATGATTAATAATATGTGAGAACGAATTTTGCATTTGAGCAATGGTTTCACCATACTTCATGTGAAAGTGTTCAAACTCTTGATTAAGTGTATTAATTCTAACTTGTTTGACCTCATTAGTTCCATCATAGGTAACTTATAGAGCGTCCCACACAGCCTTAGCGGTTTCACAATGAGAAATGCGTTAAAACTCATCAACACCAAGAGCCGATATGATAATGTTTTTCGCTTTCTAATCATGTTCCCATTTCTTATTATCTCCATCATTCCATATTGCTTCTGACATAGGTGTGACAACACCATCAGCAAGATGTGTAAATGGTGTTGGACCATTTTGAATGGCCTCCCACACACCCTTGTCAAATCAGTTAACACGAATTTGAATACAAGCTTTCCAATAACTATAATTTCCTCCTGTAAAAATTGGGGCTCTTTTATAATCCCCTTTATGTTCGTACGCCATTTTATAATAAGAGTTTCAAAGCACAACTTTAACCAGAGCTTGTGATGCCACTTGTTACACGACGAAACTTATCTAGAGAGGGGTGAATAGATCACCAAGCCAAAATACCAATTAAAATTGGAGTTTAAAAAATATTTGAAAAGAGTGCTAGCGGAAGGTTTTGATATAAATCAATAAAAGTTGTATATAAGAACCTAGTTATTGGAACTCAGATATGTAAAGAGCCTTATGGAATAACTAAAACAATAAGATGAATTTATACACTTGAAACAAGCAACACAATATTATTCATTTATATCAAATTCACTAGCAATCTATTTCTAATGAAATTGAGCAAAAATATATAACAATGAAATTTGTCAAACACTTGGTGTGCGAACAAATTTTCAAACAATTTCCTTGAGTTGTGTTGATATGAAAAAGCACTTATAATTAAAGTGATTATAAGTTAATCAACAACAAATCCAAAAAAAAAATAGCCACAACAAAAATTCTTACGATTTGATCGATAAATCAACGATATTTAACAAATTGCTTAATGAAAAGTAAAACAAGTAAAAACATAAGAGAGAGCGACATGAGGATTTGTTTAGGAAGTTTACCAATCATCCTCACTATGGCTATGTCTCCCTCAATTCGATTTTGGAATTAGGATAATTTCTTACTATGAAAAAAGTTGATTACAAGAGAAGTGTTCAAAGAGAAACCCTACAAACCCTAACTGTTAGTTGTTGATTCAACCCCTTCTCTTCCTTTGATCTTGAGCAAGACTAAGACACAATAGCTACCAATTGATTTATTGAATCTTGCTACTCCTTTGGGTACCAAATTCTAAAGCTTTTTTTTCACACGATAAATTGTAACTATTGAACACAAGAACTTTCAATATGATTCATCGTTCTCTCGCTACTTCCATGGGTACCAAACTCTGAAGGCTTTTCACTTGGCCGCAATCCTCTTTTGAAAGTCTTGAACAAAACCCCCAAATCTATCAAAGAACTTGGAGGACAAACCCTATGTTTTTCCGGATACAACACCTCACAATTCTCAACCCAATATTCTAGGTTACACAAAAACCTAATTGGACTTATCAAACCTCGCCAAGATGGAACCCCGACAAAAAATGATTATGTGTAATTTATCTGTGTGTATGCACAGGTTGGAGGTTGAAGGTGAACAACAATGGTGGTAAGTATTTATAGTTTCATCAAGTTGGAATGATGCATGAATGATATAATTATAGACATGGAAAGTTGTATATAAAGAAGAAATTTAAGGAAATAAAAGACCTATAAAAAGACCCAAACAAAATAGTATGTGCCGACCTGAAACACGAATGTGCCAGCACATAGAACTGAAAACAGAAGTATTTTCCGGCCTAAAAAGGCTTATGTGCTGGCCTATGAGAAAAAGAGGAACCAACCTTTAATATTGAAGCATATGTGTTGGCCTGAATGTCGTATGTGCCGGGACATATTATTGGAACTTACAATATGTGTCGACCTGAAGACTATGTGTCTTCCTGTACACAAAATAGAAGCTACAAGCTTCATCATTGAGTTATATGAGTCGAACTGAAAGTTATATATGTCGACAAATGCAATTAATTTTTATGCAGAAAACTGTTATAAGTGAATGTGACCAATTTCAACATGTTTCATATGATTCATAAGATCTCTAAATACAAGGGGTGTCACCACAACTCTGGGATACCGCCCAATATATAGAAATGCTAAGTTTTATAATTTTGATATCATGCAAACATATCTAAAGGCAAGTTGCATTCACAGTCTTTGGGAGCAAGCTTATGAATATGGATTAATTTGAAACTTTTCTCAATCATTTTTTAATTTGTGATTGATTTGATAATGAATGAAGATTGGATTTGAAAGATTTTGAATGATTCTTGCTTTTTTTCTAGGCTATTTTATGAAGAAAATATAAGATTTAAAAGTAAAAAGTTTAAAATTAAAATACCCATAATATAAAAAACGAAAATACTAATTAAATAATAATAAAATTATGATTTTTGTGGTTTTTTTTATAATTTTGAAAACAATGCAAAAATAAAAAATAAAGTTAAAAATAAATAGAACGAAAAAATGCAAAATTTTGGGAAATATGGGATTCAAACCCAGGAACCTATGCTTGTACTCCTAATGCATGCTCTCTTACCAGTTGTGTGATTTCATTTATTCAAAATTAAGTGGCACTAAAAAACATATGAAGGGTGGGGAAATTTAGGGTACGACAATTGCCCCTTATTATTTATTGTTCACCTAGAGCGTGTGGAGGAAAGAGTCTTTGCAGGTTTCTAGTGAAGGATAATTAGATACTGGAAGTCCCTAAATTTCCCTCTAAGAGAAGGAAATATGTATAAAGGACTAAATCGCTGAGGATATGCAAACAAACACTCATCCACAGGTTAATGACGTACCTTCAAGTCTTGATTTTGTCTTGATTGGACTTGGAATTAATTGTTCTAGACAAGGCCATAACGTATTGAATTGTTTCGGACGAGCCAAAGAATTTGAAAAAGTTTACGGATGGACCAGATAATGGAGGAATTTTATGACGGTCCAGAGATACGCGGGTGTTCTAGACAATGCTAGAGAGAATGAAAAGGTTTCGGACAGACCAGATAATGCAATGATTCTGGGCAGACCAAAGAGAATAAAAAAGGTTTTGAACAGACCAGATAATGCAAAGATTCTGGACAAACCAGATAATGAAATTGTAACAATGGTGTCTTAACCAAGAAAGGATATTGTAAAATATGCCTAAATAACATGATTAACAAGTGACATAGAATAGAAGTTCAGATAAGCCAAGGGATTAACAAGGCAAAAGAGCATAAAAGTTTGCCTAAACTATGGGATTAACAAGGCAAACATGGAAGAGTTTGGAAGTTTGTCTAAACCAAGGATTAACAAGACAAAAAATAATAGAATTTTGCCTCAACCAGAGGATTAAAAAGGAAAACATGAAAGAGTTTTCTTAAACCAAGGGATTAACAAGAAAAATGGATAGAGTTTACCTAAACCAAGGGATTAACAAGGTAAACATGAAATATTTTGTCTAAACCAGAGGATTAACAAGGCAAGTTGGACAGGGTTTACCTAAACCAATGGATTAACAAGGTAAACAGGAATAAGGTTTCCTAAACCAAGGGATTAACAAGGCATAATAGGCAGAGTTTGCTTAATCTAAGGGATTAACAAGGTATACATGAAATAGTTTGTCTAAACTAAGAGATTAATAAGGCAAATAGGAAATAGTTTACCTAAACCAAGGGATTAACAAGGCAAACATGAAAGAGTTTGCCTAAACCAAGGGATTAACAAGGAAAACGGGAAAGAGAATAAAAGCTTGCCTAAACCAAGGGATTAACAAGGTAAATAAGAATTTTTTTTTGCATAAACCAAGGGATTAACAAGGAAAATGGAAAGGAGAATAAAAAATTGTTTAAACCAAAGGATTAACAAGGAAATCAAGAAAGAATTTACCTAAACCAAGGGATTAAAAAGGTAAATAAGAAAGAGTTTGCCTAGACTAAGGGATTAACAAGGCAAACTGGACAAAGTTTACCTAAACCAATCGATTAACAAGGTAAACAAAAAAAGCGTTGGTAAACTAAGGGATTAACAAGGAAAACAAGAAAGAGTTATCGGGGGCATGCTATAAATGAGACTTTTTGAGGAAGTCTACCAAGGAAAGTTAATGAGCCTACTTGCTAAAATAGTCTTGCTTAGGGATTATAATTTGGTTCATTTGGGGAATGCATCTGAGATAGATTGGCTAGGATGCATGGTCATAAGGGATAAGTCTAGTAGGAAGGTTGTCACCAACTTAGATGGGGATTAATTTTTTATTTTTCGAGGAATACTGACCTTTAGTTTATGATAAGCCATGCATGCATGATTCGTATGGATTCAAGTGTTAATGCGTGTTATGTTTTGGTTCAACACATTTGTCTATGCATGCCATGTGATATGCATGAAATGATATGTGTGATGTATGTAATGGGCTAATGAATGTTCCGGCTTCCAAGAGAGAACTTGACTTTGATGGCTTTTCAGAGAGGAACTGGGGAATCTTCTACCGAGATTAACCAGGGAATCTACTTTTGAGTTTCACTAAGGAAATACCTTTTGCCGAGGCTTTAATAGGAAATCTAATTTTGAGATTTACCAAGGAATCTAGTATCCAGATTCTGCTGAGAAGTACCTACTACCGAGATTTTTTTACTGGAAAATTTTCTACCGGCACTAACCAGAGAATCTATTACCGAGATTCAACTGAGGAATTATCTACTGTTGAGGTCTACTAGAAAATACTCTACCGAGATGAACCATGGAATCTATGGTCAAGATTCACTTGGGGGATCTCTTCTATCAAATTTTAATGGGAAATCTACTACTGAGATTTTCCAAGGAATCTACTATCGAGATTTAATAAGGAATATCATAGGATAGATAACTGATGACAACGATAATTGTCTTCATATGAAGCATGGTTTGTTCTTATGCATTATGATTGAATGTGCTTTTATTCATGTGATGCATGAATTGTTATGGCTACTCGGCATAATGCTCCACACTCATGGATATGCTACGCGAAACATGATGAATGGATTCGAGGCTTTTGCAAGTTTTGTGATTTTTGGGTAACAGATACCAATGGACGATTGATCTTTCAAAGTGAGTATGTCAGGATGGACTCAGCTTTCCCCTTTTTTAGGGTACATGTTTGGTAATGCATGTAGAAACGTTCCAGGCAAGCACCGGTAGATGATGTGTATTGGAAATGGTCAGACAAGAACTGGACTCTGATTATAGGTGTTAGGTGCCAAGCTAGGTTGGAATTTGGACTATAGTTGATGGGTGCCAAGCAAAGTTGGGATTTTGTGAGGTGCCAAGAGATATTTGGCTTTGTAGATGTTAGATGACATGTGCACATGCTAGATGATATGTATGGCATGATGCTAGAGTGAAACGACCTAATGAATGCATGACAGTGATTTATGCAATGACTCGAATTTTTTCAATTGATGCCCATACGGTGGGTTGTGGATAGTTAAGGCTTAGAGAGGTTGCTTATGTAACAGGGTTGCTTGTCAAAAGGTGGTAGAGCACTATGCCATCATGATTTCTTGATACTCGTTTTGAACTTAAAGATTACATATGTAAGAAAGGGCCTGCTCGAGTATTTTGAAATTATGAAGAGAACTTGCCCCCCTATGTGGCCCGTCTTACCATGGACTATTGAGTCTTTGAATATGTTAACCTTAATATGAGTTTTTGAACCAGTTTGGTCATACTATGCACTTGAGATGGTTTCCCCCGCTATTTTGAAATTTTCATTAATATTCCCCTGATTAACTAACTCTTGGAATGGTTAACTTCCATGTGCTCTTGAGGAGGCCTGCCCTAGTATGATCCTTAGAGAGATTCATCCTCTATTTATCGTCTTTTGGAATGATTTTCCCATGATGATCAGTTTTTGAAGCAGTTTCTTTTGACTGATTCTTGCAATGGTCTTCCCTAATATTTGGATCTTGAAAGGTCTTTCCCTGATCATTATGGTTGGGAGGTGTTTCCTGAAAAGGACCTGCATCCCTGCCATGTTGTGATATGAACTTGATATGGATTTCCCTAAAATTTGAGTCTCTAAAGGTTTGCCCTTGATTATTAGGGTCTAGAGGAGTTTCTTGAAAAGGGAAGTTGGATCCCACCATTCCATAATAAGACCTTGATTATGGACTTCCCAATGTTTAAGTCTTGAAAGGTATTCCCATGATTAAATGACTTTGGAGTAGTTGCATGAAAAAGAACTTGGGTCCCACCATGTTGTAATATGACCTTGATTATGGACTTCCCCAATGTTTGAGTCTTCAAAAGGCATGCCCTTGATTAACTAGTCTCGAAGAGTGGCCCAACTTGACCAATTTTAGGAATGATTACCCCTGGTTAATATGATCTTCATGTGGTCTCCCTATGATCATTAGGATTTTCCTTTGATTGAAAAAATCCCTAGGTGACTTTCCTTGAGTTAGGAGCGTCTTGAAATGGTTCACCTTTGATTAGACCATTCTTGAGATTTCCCTGATGCTAAGTATGGATTTGCAAGCAAAATATTTCCTTTTGAAACGTAATTCTAACATAATGCTCATACATGTTTTGAAATCTAAAATTGTTTATGGAAAACATATGGTATGTACAGTGGGTGATATTTGGCCATTAGGTGTGCACGAATGAAGGTGTGGAAAAACAATATGGTTAGCTACGATTTAACAAACATTCGGATTCAGTTTAACCCAAATGTTGATGAGTATGTTTTCATAGCGAACCTAGCTTAAATTAGGTTATTTGAGGGTTGTAACTAAGCCTGGTTCACAATTTAAGAAATAAAGGATACAAGACTCAAAATTTGAAATTTAACCCACCTATTCTCCTTTGATTTTCTCCATTTCTATATCCAATTAACTCAACAGATATGTTCAGTCTGCCAGAGAACTTTGGTAATCATGATGGTGGAGGTAGGTATAGTGGTTGAATTATTGATGAGATTCTTGAGGCAGAAGTCACCTACTTTCACAAGCTTGTTTTCATTTTTACTTTTTACTTTTTTTATTTTTTATTTAAATCCCTATTTTTGCATCGATCGATTATTTGGAATTTGCGGTCCATCAGAATTCCCTAATTTTTTTCTTAGTCAACTATTTTCAAGTTTTTTTACTTCTTTTTTTCTTTACTTAGAGTGATATTGTTGGAAAAATTCTTATGAGATTTTTCTTTTGATTCAGAATGGTTATGAATGATATGTGAGCTTTATCTTTTCAGTGCTTCCTCGATGTTGAATGCCGTATGCTATGAAGAAGATGTGCTTGAACCTCTTACTGA
Organism: Vicia faba; assembly: GCA_948472305.1. Taxonomy (NCBI): domain Eukaryota; kingdom Viridiplantae; phylum Streptophyta; class Magnoliopsida; order Fabales; family Fabaceae; genus Vicia; species Vicia faba. The sequence goes on from OX451740.1 coordinate 613,527,031, forward strand.
TGTGGAATGGTTCTCTTGAGATTAGAATGCATCATTAAATTAATTAAAAGACTACCCTGCCCCTAATTAAGATTAATGTTTTTTTAGAAAAATAGAAAGAACACCAACGTCAGGCTCGAAGGGGTTGACTATGGAATAACTCTTTATTTATCAAGTGTTTGGGAAGTGAAACAATGCATTATGTAACACCCCAATAATTAGAATATTTATTTAATTCATTTATTGTGAGTATTTGTGAGTTATTTTGAATTATGTGATATATTGTCTAATAGGGTGTGATGTATATGTTGGGTTATGGGGTAGTATGAATTAAGGGAATATTGAGTATTTTAATAATTTAGATAATTTAGTATAATTATTTAGAATTATTAACTAGAATTATTATTAATAAAATAAAAAGGATATTGATGTAGAAACATTAGGGGCAAGGTTGTAATTTGTGAGAAGTTAGTGAGGGTGAAATGGGAAGTTCATCATAGGGGTCTAAGGGTAAACAAGGAAAAGAAGGACAAGTGTTTCATTGTGTATGATCGTTAAATAATTGGAAGAGCATAGTAGAGCTAGGGCACGAGGAAACAAGGGGATTTGCGGTAGAACACAAAGAGGAAGATCACTTTATAGGAAAATCTAGGGTAACGGGGGTGGTCCTTGTTATTATAATTGATATGGAGTTTAGATGTATATAGGTTGTTTGGGGTTTTTTGTTGAATTGATAATGTGATTATTTGTGATGAAATTGGAGAATTATAATGTGTAAAATACCATGAATTGATGTCGCAATGATGTAATAATGTAGTGTTGTTGGTTGTATGATAACATGTTGATTTATGGTGAATTTGGGGTCTGTTTTGGTATGTTATCGTATGAGTAATGGGGAATGAACAAGTGTAGAATCATAAAAGTGAATCCCTATTTCTCACGCAGAACTGGGCGAGCCACATACAGCGCCGGGCTAAGAGATTTGTCTTGAGCAGTTCCAGGAAAGATCAGGGCGAGAAAACATGTACTTTTTGGTGCTCTTGGAAAATGTATGGGAGGATGAGTTTTGCTCCAACTTCATCGGGCGAGAAGGTGGCGAGCACGAGCTTCAACGGGCAAGATAAGAGGCGAAGGAAATGTTGGAAAAGAGTTTCTCCTGGAAAAATGTATGGGTGAAGGCGTGCCTCCCCAACATTATAGGGCGAGCCTCTGGCGAGCAAACGACTTCACCGGGCGAGCCTCAAGCGGTAGGCGGCTGACATATTTGGTTTCTTTGTTGCTTTGCGTAAAATAAAATTAATAATATGATGTGTTTCCCATGATTATGTTATTATGAATATATATGAGCATGTATTGATGAAATATGGTGTATAATTGTATGATATATTGATTGTTGTAAGTATGTTGTATGTTTTATAATGACGTATGAGATGATGACTTGTTGAGCAGATATGATGACGTGCATGTTGATCTCTATACATGCTATGTGAATAAGAATTATGATGAATTACATGTATGATTATGCACCTGGCTAGCTCTGGTCGCGAATACTTTGGACGTTGTCGTGTTGTAGGATGCAAGCTGAAAAAGGTCTGCATCCTAGGCGTGAATGCTGGGAAAATGTGTTCAAGAATAAAGCCTTCAACAGAAGCTTTAAAAGGTTAGGAGGCTCCACTTCAAGATAGTTAGGAGATTGAAGACTAAAATCCCAAGAGGAATGCCCCATGGCACCATTTTCTCCAGTTTCATTAATTTTTTTCTTTATTTCCATTTGAGTAATTTAATATTAATTTTGATTAGGTGAGTATTACATCTCTTTCGTTTGAAAGGACATATTATTTTCAGGGGTGCACCCTTTACCCCTTTGTACCTTGTATGGGGAAGGGTTTTTAATGAGGCCCCTCAATTTATGATTTTGAAAAAATTTCATTAGTTATCTATTCTTTTATGTAGGAAATCTAAAAGTTATATAGAAGACAACCCACTAAGCGATCAAACTGATGGATCCTAAAGTGAAATCTTTTCCTCCCTTAGAGGAGATCAAAAGTTGGATCCTTAATGAGGATCCTTATCGCCCTTAGAGGCGATCATACTATTAGATCCTAAAGAGGAATCTTGGCCGCCCTTAGAGGAAATCAAAACATTGGATCCTTAAGCACGATCCTTGCCACCCTTATAGGAAATCAAACATCGTGATTCTTAAGGAGGATACTTTGCGCCTTTAGAGGCGATAAAACTAATGGATCCTTAAGAGGGATCATTAGCGCCCTTAGATGCAATAAAACTGATGGATCATGTATTAGTCAAAAAGTATAGATGTGTGTGTTCCTTCTATAAGAGCAGGGGGACTCAAGGGCCTTTGTAGGTATATTATGTTGTATGGTGATTAAGGTTTTCTCGAGGCGGCTATAAGCCTTATATGGAGGTGATTTGTGGTAGTTTTATGAGTCATGATCATGTGATATGAGAGGCTAAGGGGATGGACAATATGCTTAGGTATAAGTTGATGAGGGGTGTGATCAATATGAGTTATGATATGGTTAAGCACTATGCTTTAGGGTGGAATAATCTCTCCCTCTTCCCTTGAGGGGACGAATATATATAGACATTATTTGTGCCTAGGGTTTGGGTGACCTTGAGTGGTGACAAATTATCCCTCTTAATCATGAGAAGATATTTACCACCTACCCTTAAGAAGATAGTGTAGAACTCCATCTCCTTTGACTAATGACATTACACGTCATAAGTGCCCTGGGAGAGTCCTTCAGTTATCACCGGGGAGATACCATTATTGGGCGAGGGCACGCTGATTTAGGGGTTTGCTTAGAACAAAGTGTTTTTAAGACCCTTTTTCATTCAAAATGAGCCCCTTGCCCTAATATTAGATCCCTAGGTTGGTGGAGTCCTTTTACTAAAAATGGGAGAGTCCCTCAACTTGGGTTGAGTTCCTCAACTGAACGTGACTATGTTTAAATTGTGAGCCCTTCAGTTGAAGATGACTCTCCTTTAACGACTAAACTATAAATGGATACATCAAATTTCTTTAGTTTAAACGAAGAGACGTCAAAACATCAATAACTACTAAAAACATGAGTGTTTAAGTGGGAAAAAGAGCATGTATGGAATTTAATGCACTCCATGATACAATTTCTTAGGAAAATCAATTTGTTATCTATTTCTTACACGCAATTTCCAAGTGTAGAGACTTTCCCACTTCTCGTGGAAGTTACTCTATTGGGTAAACGTATGGCTTGTGCCATTGGGTTTCCCATATAGTATTTCAAAAACCATTTTTATTCTTATCTTTGATTCCTCTTTTTCTAGAAACACACCTAGGTAAAAACATCTCTTATGCTTTTATGCTCCCAATGATCATGGGAAAGAAAACTAAACTTGTTCATGCTTAAGATAGTGTGTCCTTGTATTATAATATGGATATGATTGATAAGTGTCATTGTGACATTAGATTTTCCAACATAGATAGAGAGAGATAGAGAGAGAGGGAGAGATAGAGAGATAGAGAGAGTGAGAGAAGTAGAGAGAGAGTGAGAGAATTGAATATGGAACCCATTTTTAAGGAGGAGAGAGCTAACATGAATACTTTCGATGAGCCGTCGGTCCCCTATTTTTTGTCATCCTTCCTATTATTCATGGGATAAGGGTTTTTATTATGTTTAATTCTTTCAAATTAGAGTTTCTCACAATTATCAACACTTCCCCTTCTGAGGTTACCCTAAACGTATGAGGGCATACTCAAAGCTTTTTAAATAGCTTGTTGCAGTCTGGGTGTGTATCATGTTGTCAAAGTTTTTCTTAATTTATTTAGGAAATAAATTCTTCCCATCAATGGTTGGGTGATGATGCACCCTTTTCCCGGAGGATGTTTATTAAAACCCTTTGCAAACCCTTACAAGTACTGGAAAGACAAGTTTGTACTGGTAACAAGGATAGATCATACTTATCCTGTTATTGCAGGGGTAGGGGTGATCCCCTCTTTCATTTATCCTGGACGGTGTGTCCATGACTTTCCGAAAGGTTGGGCCCAAGTGTTCTTTCTCCCCTTGATCGTCAAGTGATTCAAATATTAGGGTGTTTCCTCCCTCTGGAATACAATACCCTTATTAATCGAGATCATGAAGAGGGAAAGGGGTTGAAGGCGTATCTAGGTATGAAAAAACACCTTTGAAGCTCAATTTTATGTTTACTACTTTTGCGTCTTAAACGATATTTTTATCTGCAGGTTTTATCTGTAGGGGATATGGCAGAGATCCCTCTAGACGAGAGACATAAGCACCTGATAAAATGAAGATGGCTCAACAGCGGGTGATACGTCTACTTTCCATTGCCCAAGACATGGATGGAGACAAGGGGAATGGAAGTACAAGACTTCACAAGCTGTTGAGGCTTACCCTCCTAAGGTTCTGCGGAGGGATGATGCCCCTCTAGGCCATCGGGAAGCCGCGAGGAAGGAGGTTCTGCGGAGGGATGATGCCCCTCTAGGCCATCGAGAAGCCGTGAGGAAGGAACATGGGAAGAGGGGGGAAATTGAATTTGTTACTCTTGAACCCTCTTTATGGAATACCAATGCTTTTAGGACAATGGATTTTTATGATCATTACTTCATCTTATTCTTCCAATCTATCTCTAAGTATCCTTTGATCATTAAAATAGATAAAAAAGAATAAGATGAAGTCTATAATAAAAATAGTATAGATGTCATAACTTTCTCAATGTTTCATGAAATTAAACAAATAAATAATTAATGTTTATCTACTCAATATCCCTACCAAGGATACATGCTTAAAATAAATAAATAAATAACAAAAAATTACAGAAAAAATGAAAATTAAACAAAAATAAATCACTTTTGTTGTTGGAGGTTCAAGAACACCTTTCAACTCTTGATTTTGAATCGATGGAGTTTCCTTCCAAAATGGTGATAATTATGGTACTAAATAAATAAATAAATAAAGAGTAAAAATACAATAGAATTAAATAAAGAACAATCATAATAGCCTACCTATTCATAAAAGGAATAAATTTCTTGAAAGAAAATGAAGAGAAAAAAAGGAGAGTTTTGGCTTATTTTAGTGAATGATTTATGGTATTGTTCCTCCAAATGAAAGAAATAAAGGTCTTATTTATAGGCTGAATGAGGTGGAAGTGTTGATGTGGCAATCCATGTGACCTTACGAGAATGTTTCTTGGTCATTGATAAGTCCAAGTTGGCAATCCATGTGAAGTGTGAGAATGATTCTTGGCCATTGATAAGTACAAGTTGGCAATCTATGTGAAGTGTTTGTACTACATTATAGTGGTCCCAACTTTTCTTTATTGACACAAAAAAACAAAAGGACAACGTAATAATAATAATAATAATAATAATAATAATAACTAAAAGTGTTAGTAATAATAATAAATACAAAAATAGAAAATAAAAGAGACATTAAATTAATTATTTATGATTTTTTTATTGAATTAAAATAAATGAAAACATACGTGCAAATTAAAAGATAAAAAATAAAATACATATAAGAAAGTAAAATGATTTATATAAATTTTTCTAGATTTTTTTGAAATAAATGATACCAATATATAAATTTAAATTAATAAAAGAACATATATTTGATAATTTTTTAGTAAAGAGGTAAAAATAGTAAATAAAAAAATAACATGATGCTAAGTATATTTTTTTGTGATTGTTTTTAAATGGAAAAGAAATCGTGAATAAAATACAATAAAAATTAAATTCCACTAAATTCATAAACGACTTATAACGTTTCTATTTTCCGTGGCTTTTCAAAGCATAATCAGCTTTTGACTTGTAAAGAGAAATTATAGATGATATCAAGGAGAATCATATGCAAAAAGAACTGCTCAAAAATGTCGAAATTTGAAGAAGTTATAAATTTTTGAAATCTAACTCAAGAATTTGGCAAAAAATAAGTCAAACCACTCGTGAACACTTGTTATGCAATGATGCAAATGGAGGGTGGGATCTTAAGTCAAAAATTGGTGTATGATAGCTGCCTCTATTTAAGTTTCTTCTATTCGGAGATATGAAGATTGAAATCTTCGTTTCGACGAGATTGAATATACTTAAATATAGAATACACAATTTTTTGTCCTAAGTTACCACAATGATATTTATGATATGATATGGATGTAATGCTCTGAATTTTACAGGGAATGACACCACATGAGATAACCTATTGCTGGAGAAACCAAGCACATGATAAAGTAATCCCACTAGGGAAGAGATTATAACTCCACTGGGGAACAGAGCCACAGACTTCGATTGAGAGACTCTTATTGGGGAACAACTTCGAGAGAAGAAAAAATTTCTGACTCTATCAGGGAAGAGGCCTTGCAAAGGTTTTGAAAAGATAAATGGCTACTGACTCAAGATGATGGTAAATTTCCAACTCATTGTCAAAGGTAGAAAAATCAAAAAGGATACCGACTCACAGATGACGATAAACTACCAACTCAATAGTTGAAGGTAGAAGATCAATAAGAAACCGACTCACAAATGACGGTAAACTACCAACTCAATAGTTAAAGGTAGAAGATCGATAAGATACCGACTCATATATGACGGTAAACTACTAACTCAATAGTTATAGGTAGAAGATCAAACAAGATACCGACTCACAGATGACGATAAACTACCAACTCAATAGAAGAAGGTAGAAAAGTAAGATACCGACTCACAGATGACAATAAACTACCAACTCAATAGTTGAAGGTAGAAGATAGATAAGATACTAACTCATAGATGATGGTAAACTACTAACTCAATATATGAAGGTAGAAAAGGAAGATAGCGACTCACAGATGACGGTAAACTACCAACTCAATGGATAAAGGTAAAAAGTAAGGGATACCGACTCACAGATGACGGTAAACTACCAACTCAATAGATGAAGGTAGAAAAATAAGAGATATCGACTCACAGATGGTGGTAAACTACCAAATCAATAGATGAAGGTATAAAAGTAAGAGATATTGACTCACAGATGAAGGTAAACTACCAACTCAATAGACGAATGTAGAAAAGATAATACACTTTTCCACGACAAACGGGTTCCAGTTTCTTCTTTATTAAGTCTTCCACTTGAAAAGGATAATATACAAACTTCTTTGTGGGACTTTTCCAGAGAGATACCATTTGTTGTTGATGAGAAAACTTCTCAAAAGAGATACCATTTGTTGTTGATGAGCAAACTTTCAAAAGAGATACCATTTGCTGTTGGTGAGAAAACTTCTCAAAAGAGATACAATTTACCTTTAATAAGCAAACTTCTCAAAAGAGATACCATTTGCTTTGTAAACCTCCCCAACAACTTAGTCACAAGCCACTAACTGGTCTCAGTTTCTTCTTAATTAAGTCTTCCACTTGAAAAGGACAACATATAAACCTCTATGTGGGACTTTTCCGAAGAGATATCATTTGCTGAGTAAACCTCCCTAAAAACCTGGTCATAAGCCACGAATTGCTCTCAATTTCTTCTTAATCAAGTCTTCCACCTCATAAGGATAATATACAAACTTCCCCATGGGACTTTTCTGAAGAGATGATGTTTGCTGAGTAAACCTCCCCAAGAACCTGGTCATAAGACACGAACTGGTCTCAATTTCTTCTTAATCAAGTCTTCCACCTGATAAAGATAATATACAAACTTCCCCACAGAACCTTTCTGAAGAGATGTTGTTTGCTGAAAAGTCAGAGTTGATATGTTTGAGATGGAAAAACTGCTCATGAAGAGACCACCATTTGTCATAAGGTAAAAGTATGCTGAAAATACACAAGCTGCTTAAATAAAGAGGCCGCCACTTGCTGTCAGGCAAAAGATTTCAATATAGTGTTATGAAGACATTTTTGAGAATGAGAATCAATAACTTCACCGGGGATAGACAAATTGCTCATGAAGAGACCTCCATTTGCCATAAAAGAGGAAATCCATAAATAATCAAGCTGCTCAAATAAAGAGTCTGCCAATTATCATCATGTTGAGATTCCAAAAGAGTGTTGCAACAACACTATTGGGGAATATAGTTCACCTTCAATGGGGAGCCATGAATAGAATCTTCTGGAGGAGACTAAAGTATTTAGAGGCGCAAAATAAATACACTCTCAATTTAGGTTTCACAGCCTAGAGAAATACACAAGGTAACATCTGTAAGAGACGAAGCTCAATCCAAGAATAAAATGGAGAGAAACAACTGAACAAGACTCTAACGGATGAGGAATAAGCGTCACTAGGAATTATCCTATCCTAAGATGAAACAAAAACCCTTCCACGAGGAATAAAATCAGTGGGGAATTAAAAAGGATGTACACTTTTTGCTTAATTTGTCACTCTATTTGGAAAATGGAAATAAGTTACTTGGGGATAAACACAACCAACGGAGATGGACCCAAAAAATAGAGAAATGTGAATGTGCATGAATGATGTAAGTGTGAATGAATAAATGAATGTCATGTATATGCTGACAAAGAAGACAAAATAGATAAACTGGAGATGAAAAGACTTCATAGTACAAAAAAAATACTCGGCTAATCTCGACAAGATGGGAACATTACCGGAGATAGAACAAAAGCCATCAACAGAGCATATTTATGCTATAAGGGTCTAATCTCTCCGGAGAGGAAGATACTTTTTGGGGAAAAACCCAAAGTCTAATCTTCTAACATTAATAACCCATTGAAAGGATAACAACATGAACTCTGTTGCAGTTGGAAAAAAATCTTGTTTAGCTGGAACTATTGGGGAACACCATCATCTAACAATGTATGCAAAATAGATCATGTATCTTGACAAATCTGGATTTCCCCTGGAACTAACTTTTTATGCCCCAAGTTTACTGCTAATAAACTGCATGATGCGCGATAACTCTTGCGAATAACTTCACTTCTGAAATGCTCCAAGATACATGGTTTACGAGAAGAAATTGTCTCAAGAGGATTTTACAAAAGACCTGGCATCCAAAATGCTCTAGTATCTTCAAACTGTTGGAGAGATTCGATGGATCTCGACGTTACTGCCTCATATTGACTGTATTTGGAAAAACAGGGTCTTCAAATATACCCCATGAGGGTAATCAAACTATGAGGTAGTAACTTGTTCATGCTGAAGGTCTGCAGGAAACATGTCCCTGGCTATGATCATTCTTAGAAATGATTCTCCAATTACTTAACAAAGTTTCACACCTCAAAAGATTAAAATCATCATTTATGCTTATATGTAAGCTTCCTTGACATTAAGCAATTGTTTTACAAGAAGAAAAGTTTATTCTGAGAATGAAAATTCTAATGCAAAAATTATGTAAGCCTTGAATATTTTTGAAAAGATGTCACATAACTTGTGAATTAGTGCATTATTTATTTTTGTATGAAAGATAACAAAAGCATATGATACCAACACAAATATTTTAGCAGAACTTATGGGAGTCAGGAACGCTATCTCGTTGGAGTATGCTTTTGAAATAAACCATGTTTCAATTAGGACTTTTGAAGGTTGTAACATGGCCTGGTTCACGATTTTTAGAAAAACGACTTTAAGGCTTAAACTATTTGGTGCCCACCCCCTTCATGATGTTCTTCAGTCCTATATTTAGTTAATTCGATACTAGTATTAATTTCTTAGAAAAATATTTTGTGATGGTTAAAGAAGTGATAAGGCTTTCAGAGTAGCAGTCACCCTTCTAGTGTTTGTATTTGTAATCACACGAATCTGTTCTTTGCTGACGAATTTTCTTCGTAATCATTTCTTTGCAAAAAATTTTCCCTAACTTTTGCCTGAACTAATTCTTTTGAATTGATAGTTCAGTGGGATGCCCTGACTTTTGCCTAAGCAACTTGTTTTTTCAAGTTCTGACTTAGCGGGGCTTTTTGTCTCTTTCTTTTTTTCATCATTTTTTATTCATTTCATTTTTATTTCCTTTTGAACACGTCGTGTGACTTCAAGTCAGATGTGACTTGTTGGAATAATTGTGACTTCATGTGTCCTTGTTGGATGAGGGATAATTGTTGTGGTATCGTCATCTGTTGATCTCTTGATATGCGAGAGATACCCATTGGGATACCGTCTTCTATTGATTCACACTAATGATAGGCGAATATTGACCATTGCGGTTTTGACTTTCCTCAACCTTTCGAAGGATAATCATTGTTGTAACCTTAGATGCATACTCTTGATGAGATTTTAATACCCAATCGATTAACTGAACAATACCATGCCCCGGGTTAAAAATTTAGGGTTTTCCTAAACAGAAAGGAAACTCCTACATCAAGGCTCAAAGGGATTAAAGAGGGTTTCACTTCCTTATATCTCTGGTGTTTGGGAATTTGAAACAATGCATGTACATCGTCAAGATGGTTTTATCCAAAAGCATACAACCAGAAATTTTGCATTTTAAATTCATCATTCTCCGTCCAATCTCTGCTTGTGCAAAATAATGGGTAACAAGTTGGTATCATAATGCAGAGAAATAATTCATAATTGAAAATGAATACGAGTGAAAAGAATGGCTTTCTTCAAGACCAACATACTATGTGTATTAAGATAATCATTCAAATACAAATAAGTTCTACATGCAAATAGAGCAATGATAAACAAGAAAGATTACAAATGAAAACGCGGTAAAATGCTAATTAAACTGAGAAGACTCTCTTCTTTAAACTCCGAGGTATCCTTCAATCTTCAATAAAGGCTTGACTTAAACCTCAAGACTAATATCCTTAAATGACAAGATACCACTTCTGACCAATTTCTAGACTTCATCTTTCAATGAATAATAATGTTCGATACTATGCCCAGGGGCTCCTTGATGAAAATCACAAGTAAAATTAGCTTTGTACTACCACAACATCTTCTCAGGAATCTTCAGTGGAGGTCGGGTCTGAACCAAATTCCTCTGCATCAGGACAGGGAACAACTCTCTATAGGTAGTTAGAATTGGATCAAACTGTGTTTTTCTCTGATTAGGAACTTGATGGTTGGGAGCTCCAAAATATGTATTTACCATAGGGGTGACAGGAAAACCATGTTATTGTTGATGATGATCTTCCCTTCTTAGGAGTATCCTTGGTCCTCTCTGCAGTCGTAGATGATTTGTAAGAGTTGGATTAACCGATGGCATAACAATAATAACTTGTGGATGTTGATAAATCCTTTTCTACATATAGGTTTCCTTTTTCCTCCTTGCAAAGTATAAATGCATTCTTGCTCTATTTTCTTGGCGAAGCTATCACCATACTTCTTTGCATTATATGTCGAGTTACCATTTTCAGAAAAACGTTCCTCTCGAGAATCTTCTTCCAAAAGCACTCCCACATTCACTTTTTCAGGGAAATCACTAGGTGCATTGACTATCACCTTCTCATGAATGAATGATTTTAGAATTTCTATGAAAACCTTTTTCATATCTTATTCCGTCCTAGAAGGATTGACTTGGACAGCAACCAAAGTTTCAACTAAAGCAATTAGATACTCCATACCAGCCTTCAAAGTAGTTACCTATTTGCGGAGTTCATAATATTTTGCTTAATATTTTCCATCTTCCTCTTAGCGCGAGCATTGTACTACGGGACCAAAGGAAAAATGAGACTCGGGAATGGCTTTCGAAAGTGAAACAAAAATGTAGAATGATGCATGATTATGCCAATGGTATGTTAACTTCATTTCTAAGGACCTCAAATTTTGATTCAAGCTTCAAACGAGAAATAATTAATAACAAAATGTGACCAATAAGTCTAATACAAAGTTAAGAGCCTAAAGGCTTCAGAATACAAAGCCAAGAGATCCCAATCAACAGACCTGACGGTGATCATCAAAAAAACAAATCATAAACCCTAAGGTGTTTCCCCAAACTCTATATTAGCAAGGGTACCCCAAACTAGATTCTCTTTACTCCACTCTTGGGCCCTTCTAAAGATCTCCTTCGTTACTTCAATCTTTGATCTCTCAATTAGAGCCTTGATGAATACATCCCTTTTATAGATAATGCTTTCTAGATGATCAACCTCTTCTTGAAGCTGAAGGCCATAAAAATCGTATTGCTGATCTTCATCTCCAGACTTCGTGACCTCAACTTGAACTTGCATCCAAACATTGTGACTGAAATCTTCTTCTTGATCTTCATCTTTAGACTTTGTGACCTCAACTTAAACTGGTGTCCAAACATTGTAACTGATGGTTCTCCTTTTTCTAGTGTCCCTTTATGGGTAATGATCTTAATACGAGAATCAAAGATAAAGTTCCCTAGAAATGAAATGACCACATATGTCACAATCATGTCATGATGTTTATGAATGCATGAATGTATGGTTATGTAACAAACACATACAAGGTTCAAAGGTTTAACGTCACGAGCATGGAGTCAAAGGGTGAGAATCAACCGACAAGGTATGTACTAAGGGTTTATCACCTCCCAAACAAGGTTCTAAAAGGTTCCCAGATTCTACATCTTTCCTTCGGATACTATTAACGTCACAATTAATCGATAATTAGTAATATTCGCAGGAAAAACTCGTATAAGTGCAGCATCGCGTGACGACTACTGCCAGATTACTCCGTCATAGTCTTCGCACTACATCTAAAAAGTCTAAGATGGGTTAGGGGTTATATGGATCTCAACTTCTCTGGATCCCAGGTCGAGAGCAGCAATGTCTTCCCGATTACTCGGTAAATAAATACTATAGTCAAAGGGGCCTCCATTGATTGAGGAATCTCATGCCTCCTTTTTCGGGATTACTCCCTCAAAGTTAACATGACTATAACGTTCGTCCTATCTTAAGTGTACTTAGTCCAGGTATAGGACTTGTCCGTTGTAATCAACGCCTAAAGAAACCACAAAATAACAAATTAGGTTTAACCCACAAAATAGAAAATAAGAAATAATAACAAAAATAGATGTAACAAACTAGGTTTAACCCACTTAGAAATTTTTCCCCCCAGTAGAGTCGTCAATTCTCTAGCGATGAAAATCGGAGATCAAACTATTAATTAACTTGACTTACAAATATGAAATATTCGCCACCGCGCTTTATTATTTCCAAAGGAAAAGGGAAAAGTATGAAATGAAACCCATAAATATGCAAAGTAAGTGCAATACTAAAAGAAAAGAAAAATACAAAGTATTTTAAAAGATCGAAGGTTTGGAGGTTGGTTATACAAAGGGAAGGTACTAGCACCCTATGTATCTATAGTATCTTATAAGAAACTTTTGAAATATATGTATCTTTGGTTAAAAAGTTTGTTTGCAAAAAGGATCGGGGAGATGAGAAATTTTGAAAATACAACGACCTAATGTCGAGGTTTTGGCTTAAAAGGGTGTAAATTTGAAAATAGGGTTTTAAAGGTTTTGACTAATGGGAAACAAATATGAGGGGAAAAATATAAAGACTCACAATAACATAAATTCAAAGAGACTATCCTTTCCTTGGATTCAAACACAAAGATAATAATCACATGTAGACCAGACAAGAACCATGCATCAGATAAAAATGGATAGTAACCATAGTCCAAGGACTAAAGAACCAATTTGAGGTTTTTCTTTATTAAGTGGCTTATAATAAGCAAAAGAAAATAAGAAGCTAAAGTGAGCAAAAAGAAGATAAATGCTCAAGTGAGCAAAGAAAAATGTATAAAGTAAAGGAAATAAAATGCTATGGGTGATAAATGGCATAAAAGTAAAGAGAAGAAAATATAAAATTCCGGAAATATAAATGATATAAAAGTAAATTTAATACAATATAAAGTTAATAATCTGATTTGGGATAAGAGTAACTTCATATGGAACATAGAATGTATGTACCCATACATGTTAGAGAAATGATATTTTGAAGTTCATTCTCTTATAAATCTAGTACAATTAACAAACATGGGGATCAAAACAATGTCAAGAACGATACATTATGACAAACTTATCATCAATCCCAAGTACCTTGAATGATTAAAGGACCATTTAGAGGTAGATTGGAAATGATGAAAGTTCATCAAATATCCGACAAGATTAGATAAACTAAAAAAACTCAAATGCTTTCCAAATTGATCCAAATAAAAAAAAAAGATAAAGAAGATTAAGACGAAGTCTATAATAAAAATAGTATAAATGTCATTACTTTCTCAAATTTTTATGAAATTAAACAAATGAATAATGAAATTTTATCTACTCAATTTTACGGCCAAGGATTCATGCTTAAAATAAGTAAATAAACAAGAAAAAATTACAGAAAAAAATGAAAATTAACAATAATAAATCACTTTTACTTTTGGAGGTTCGAGAACACTTTTCAACTCTTGATTTTGAATCAATGGAATTTCCTTCCAAAATGGTGATAATTATGGTACTAAATAAATAAATAAAGAGTAAAAATACAATAGAATTAAATAAAGAACAAGCATAATATGCTACCTATTCAATAAAAGGAAGAAATGACTTGAAGGAAAATGAAGAGAAAAAAAAAGAAGAGAGTTTTGGCTTACTTTAGTGAATGATTTATGGTATTGTTCTTCCAAATGAAAGAAATAAAGGTCTTATTTATAGGGTGAATGCGGTGAGAGTGTTGATGTGATAATCCACGTGACTTTATGATAATGGTTCTTGGCCATTTATAAGTCCAAGTTGGCAATCCACGTGAAGTGTGAGAATGATTCTTGGTCATTAATAAGTACAACTTGGCAATCCATGTGAAGTGTTTGTACTATATTATAGTGGTCCCAACTTTTCTTTATTGACTAAAAAAAACAAAAGGACAAAGTGAAAATAATAATAATAATAATAATATTAACAATAATAATAATTGAAAGTGTTAGTAATAATAATAAAAACAAAAATAGGACTTATATAAAATTTTCTAGATTTTTTTTGAAATAAATGATACCAATATATAAATTTAAATTAATAAAAGAACATATTTTTGATAATTTTTTAGTAAAGAGGTAAAAATAGTAAAATAAAAAATAATGTGATGATAAGTACATTTTTTTGTGATTTTTTTAAATGGAAAAGAAATCATGAATAAAATACAATAAAAATGAAATTCCACTAAATTCATAAACGACTTCTAACGTTTCTATTTTTGTGGCTTTTCAAAGCATAATTATTTCTTGAGTTGTAAAGATAAATTGTAGATGATATCAAGGAGAATCATATGCAAAAAGGACCGCTCAAAAATGTCGAAATTTGAAGAAGTTATAATTTTTTGAAATCTAACTCAAGAATTGGCAAAAATAGGTCAAATTACTCGTGAACACATGTTATGCAATGATACAAATGGATGGTGGGATCTTAGGTCAAAAATTGGGATATGGCAGAAGGCGAGAAGGAATGCTATTTTTCTTTATTCTAACCTGGATTTAAGTTTGATGGACCCCTTTCAGGTAGTTAGGGATGGAAAGCTGGTGGATGAAGAATAGTTCTTGTTTTTAACTTTTTTGTTGTATTCCTATGCCTCTATGGGGCCTTTAGCAATTGTAATGACCATTGGAACCCCTTGAAGGTTCCATTTATGTTAAATGTTATTTTTGTTATCTTCTATGAGTGCATGTATGGTGTTAATGTTAGAACATAGTTTGATTCTACAACCCTCAGTTAGAGTTTTGATGATAACAAAATACAAGATTAAATGAATTATGAGTTTTATATTTGACATAGATGCTACTTAAAATTATGCTGTTTATTTACAGAAAACACTGATGGAATCAGCATCAGAATATCAACATCATCATCAGAAGATGTCAACCAGAAGATCATACATGTGCTTACGCTGAAGTCTGATGAACAGAATCTGCGCTCAACACACTCTGACTCTGATCAGGATCTTATCAATGTCATCAACACTCACAAGCAATAAGAATTAACTAAAGCCAAAGAACACTCCGATCTTAATCATGCAGAACATTCTGAAGTGTCAATGGTACTGCATTCAAGGCAGATTAATTACCAACAGCTTTATTCCAAGACAAAGATCTTCTCAAAATGGAAAGAACGTAATGAGCATTGAAATAGAATTATTGGCATCAACATATCTTTTCCAAGAAGTATTTAAACGAATCAGTGAGAAGTGAATTGGCTAATGCTCTACAATACTCTACACGCCTAAAGTCAATCATCAACTTCCTCACTCCTACAGTTTGCTAAAGCTCTCAAATTTCTTACTATATAGTTCTAGCATTCTAGTTTCACATAAGCTTAATTTGTTTATTATCACAATTGTGATAAATAGTTTTTCTAGAAAACATTCAACACACATAATTGTTCATTTGTCTGTAAGAAAAAATTTCCTTGAGAAACCGGTCTGTGGTTTAGACTCAAGAAGGCTTTAGCAGTTGTTAAAGCAGATTTGTATTCAGTTGAATATAGTGGATTAAGACCTCGTTGGAGAGAGGAGAAATCACCTTGATGGGTGGACTGGAGTAGTTTGAGATCAAACGAACCAGGATAAAAATAACATGTTGTCTGCATTTGATTTCAAGTTTTAACAATTCAACCCCCCTTCTTGTGTTTTTCACATCTTCAGTTAACCCTTTATCATTTAATTGAGGGTGTCTTTCATCGTCCCCCTCTTTGCAATAATTTTATTGGTTGCGAGGGTATTTTGACAAGGAAAGTGTTTTTAGGAATAAGATGCATGCGGTTGTCTCTTGGAACAACAAGGATCCATCTTAAATATCCAACAAAGTAATCGACATTATGGGCAGCAAGGGTCCCATTTAAGGATCCAACGAATTGATCGCCTTTTTGAGCGGAAAGGATCTCACTTAAAGATCCAACAAGTGGATTTCATATATGGGCAGAAAGGATCCTACTTGAGGATCTAGAGAATTGATCTCCTCTATGGGCGACGAGGATCCCACTTAAGGATCCTGCAAATTGACCGCCTTTATGGGTGGAAAGGAACCCACTTGAAGATCCAGTGAATTGATTGCCTTTATGGGTAGAAGGGATTCCACTTAAGGATCCAACGAATAACCACCTCTATAGGTGGCAAGGATTCCACTTGAGGATCCATCGAATTAATCACCTCTATGGGCGGAAAGGATCCCACTTGAGGATCCAACGAATTGATCTCCTCTATGGGCAACAAGGATCCCACTTAAGGATCCAATGAATTGATCTCATCTATGTACAACAAGGATCTCACCTAAAGATCCATCTAATTGATTTCCTTTATGGACAATAAACATCCCACTTGAGGATCCAGCGAATGATCGCCTTCGTGGGAGCATTAAACACTAAGTGGGATCCCAACCACTTTTTGCATAAAATACCATTACAAGCAAGTTGAAGTAGGCTAGTCACTACTTATCAAAACCACTCCTTCATCTTTCACCATCCTTTTAGTCTATGTAGATAATATGATAATAATTGATAATGACTTGTAGGAATTAAAATTCAAAAAGAAATATTACACAATTCATTCAGAATAAAAAATATGGGCAAGTTAAAGTACTTTCTAGGAATCGAAGTAGCATATCAAAAGATGGAATTTTTCTATGTCAGAGGAAGTATTGTCTTGATTTATTAGAGGACTCTGGTTTTATAGGATTGAAGCCAGTCCCAATTCTATCTGATTATGAACTTAAATTACATCAAGATTTAACTTCTCCTTACCAGGATATACTCGCTTATATATGGCTTATAGGAATATTATTACATTTGAATGTAACCATACTTGACATAACCTTCTGCACTCAACAGTTAAGTCAAATTTCTGCTTCAACCACTACTCATTTCAATGCAACTTGTAGAGTACTTAAGTACATTAAAATATGTCCAAGTCGAGGTATAATATTTTTTAGAGACTAAAAATTCAACTGAATAGATAATATGATGCAGACTAGGAAGAATACCTTGATACATGCATGTCCATTTCAGGACAATGCTTCTTCCTTGGAAAATCATTGATCTCATGGAGAACCAAGAAATAACTGACTAATTCAAGATCTTATCAGAAGCAGAATATCGCGTACTTAGAGCTACAACTGTTAGACGATGGCAACTTATCTAGAGGGGGTGAACAGACCACCAAACAAAAATTTGTATTTAAAATTCTGTTTTGAAATTGAAAACAAAAAATATGGCAAGCAGAAGATTAAGCCTAGATTGAACAAGCCATCTAAATCAAACTAACTATTGGAAACTCAGACATGCATAAACCACAAAATGAAATCAAAGATGATGATAAGCCTTAAAACAATAATTTCTCAATCAATTATTTTTTAATGAACATAATCATTAACCAATTTCCAATGGAATTACTCATAAAGCTAAAACCAGCAAATTATCGAACACTTATTGTGCAATTGATTTTTCAAATTTTCCCTTTTTCTTTGTTGATATGAAATACCATGTATAATCAAATTAATTGTAATGTAATAAAAAAGTAATGTTTAACAATTAAAGGATATGTTTATATGAATCGATTATACAATCAATGAGTTGAATAATTTGCTATACAAAGTAAATGAGATATAAGGTGAGAGAGAGAGAGAGAGAACACAAAGATTTGTTTAGGAAATTCACCAATCATCCTCTTTATTGCTACGCCTGCCCCTAATTCTGTTTAGAATTGAGATAAGAGTTCTTACTAGGCAAAAAAATCTTTACAAGGGAAATATAACAATTCAACCCTAAAAACCATATATTTGATGTTCATCCTAGCACTTTCTCTTCCCTTGATTTAAGTTTGACCATGTCAGCCAACAAGACCAATATTATTCACCGTCTCGCGCTAGTCCTTTGCAATAACAACCATTCTTCAAAGCCTTTACCCGATCGAATCCAAATTGCGAATTATTATCACCTAAGATTTCCAATCGATTCACCGTCTCACCCTACTCTTTTACAAGAACCTCCCTTTCTTCAAAGCTCTTCACTCTATCGAAACTAAATTGTAAAATCATGTCAAAATCCCCAAATCAACACTATGATCTTGGAGGAAACCCCTCACATTTTTTTCGATGAAATCCCCAAAAATTCTCAACCTGATCTTAGGTTAAACCAACCTAAATTGAACATTGTCAACAAAAGTATAGATGGCACCCAAACAATTAATGATTATGTGTACTTTATTTGTGTGTATGCATATATGAGAGGTTGAAGATATTGAGCAAATTTTGTATGTGTTTATAGTTTCATCAAATTGGATATGATGCATGTATGAAGTATTTATACGTGTGCAAGTTAGAGGAAAAAAGAGATGCTTAAAAATTGAAAGAAAATGAAAATTTTCTGAAAAATTATAGCATGTGTCGACACATATAAGTCATGTGTCGATACATGTAATGACATGTGTTGACCTTCCAAAGTCATGCATCAACACATAGACACAAACTATACATGTTTTAAAAATGCAGTACATGTGTCGACCTGAAACATGTATGTGTCGACACATAGATGAAAATTTTCAGCATGTGTTGACCTGAAAAGTTGTATGTGTCGACACATAAACAGAGGCTTTACATGCTTCATTATTGATTCACATGTGTCGACTCATACATCATATGTGTCGACACATAGATTTGTTTTTCATGTAAAAACTCATTTTTAATGCATTGTGCCTTTTCCAAACATATTCTAAATGCATTCTAAGATCTCTAATTCAAAGGTGCACATAAAACATCAGAGATATCATTCAATATACTGAAATGCTAAGGTTATCCTAGTTTTAACATCTTGAAAAACATCAAATGGGCAAGTGCACTCACATCTCCCCCTTTTTGATGCTGAAAACACTTACGACAATGCATTTTGTGTATTCATGAAGGCTCTCTCTGAATATGTGCATCCTTATTTTATATCCGCATATGCTTCTCCCTCTTTGACAACATCAAAAAGAGACAAATCATAAAAGAGAAGTATCATTGTTCACACAAATATAAATATCACACGAAGGCATTTTGCAAAAAATAAGAGTCTGCACTCACATATACCCTTATACATGGAGTGACATAAAGATTTAAGCATTAATAACATGACGATTTCAATAAATATTATAGCAACATTTTAAAATATTATCATAAAAGTCATAAACAAAACACAAATCATAGTTTTACTTTGAAGAAGTGATAAAATTTGCTAATACATAAGCTAAAGAAACGGAGCACGAAAGAACATAAAATGCAAATGGGTTCAAAAACATAAAATGCATGACATAAAAGCATGACCGAAATACCTTAAACCAAAAATGAAGAATGGAAAAACACAAGAAGGGGGGTTTAATTGGGGTTTTTAAAACTTAAAGAAAAAAACATGTTGGTTATCCTGGTTCATTTGAACTCAAACTACTCCAGTCCACCCGCCAAGGTGATTTCTCCTCTCTCAACAAGGTCTTAATCCACTAATAAAACTTGATTAAACAGCTACTATGACAACCGTCAAAGTCATCTTGAGTTTAAACCATAATCCGGTTTTCTCAAGGAATTACACTATATAATATTTAAGAGAGTGTACAAAATAGTGTTTTCTAATATAACAGTATCACACACGTGATGTTTTACACAAATGATCTTCAGTATGTTTGAAGGTGATGAAGATGACTCGTTTTTTGTGCGCAAAATCATAAACGATTTCTCCTTCAAGCTTTGTTTAAATAGGAAATGCATGGGGAAGCTTTTGGAATGTTGATAAATGATAATTGAAGAGCTTTCCAAAAATAGAGATCATTGTCCCCTTTTAGCCTTTACTTTTGAATAGCAATAAGTGAATTGTAACGCTTCAAAATATTCTTGCTTCAGAAGATGAAAGTTATCGTTTCTTCTTTCCAGAACTTTATGGATCAGAAACACGGAGTTCCTGTTTGCGGTGTTAGAACTTCTTTAAGAGATGTATAGAATCATAGTTGAAATAGCTATCTAACTCATCTTTTGTGCTTCTTTCATTAGAACTTCTCTGCTAAACAGAATACTTATTTAGGGAGCATAATTTTTCTTTAAGTGTTTGTTATCATCAAAACTTTTACAAGGGTTATAGAATCAAACTATGTTCTAACAATCTCCCCCTTTTTTATGACAAGAACTTGGATATTTCAATAGAAAAAAAAAGAACATAAAGTATTTAAGGTCTCCCCATGAGTTTAATACTTAGATAGAGAAGAAACACTTCCTAAAGTTTATTCTGATCATAGTTTTTGATGCGTCCACTTCTGTCCTCAATAGAGTTTGTTCCTTTTTTTCTTTAAAAAAAACAATAGAAGTTATGATATTCAAATTGTTTGAGACTGTGTCTCAATACTGTTATATTAGAAATATCTTATGTTCTCCCCCTTTTTTGTCAAGAATCAAAAAGCAATAAAAACACTTTAATAAATAAAGGATGATTTGTATTAAAAAAGATTGCAATAAGCACATTCAGAAGGAAACAAATAAAATGAACACAGTAAAGAAAACATATTTCAAAACTAAGATTGAGGTGGAGGAATTCGTGTGAACAGGGCTTCCAACAAATTCTTAATCTGATTATTTGACTTTTCTTGTTTTCCAAGCATCCGTTTGATTTCCTTGCACGTATCATCCTGCTTGTCCAGTCTTTCCTTAAACAATGCATTCTCTTTATTCTACTCCTCCATAGTTTGTATCACAAGAGATAAGGAGGGTATATCAGCAGAAGGTACCACCTTTTCAGAGCAAGTTGTAGCTGATTCTGACTTAGGAGCTTCTTCAACTTCCTTGCCTTTGTGTAGAACCCTAACCAGAGGCAGAGGATTAGAGGACGGTTCATCATATTCTGAAGGCTGGTGATCTTCCCAAGGGGAATTGTCCAGCAGAAGAAGTGGCTTTTTTTCCCTGTGACGTAGAACTTGATCCTTGAAGATATTCAGATGATAACATAAGTTATATTGAGAAACTTCATAACATAACTCCTTAAGTTTCTGGGATTCATAATTGTACCATTTTCTGAACTGGTTCTAATGTGAATCAGAAGCAGCTGGATTAAGATTCTCTAAGCAATCTAGCTTTATGGATTTTTTTTGTTTTGGTTTTGGTATGGAAATTTTTTGAGAGCTAGAGACAAGATTGTCTAGAGCTTCTAAGTCTATAATTGTTCGAAGGGAATCTTCTGGATGGATGTTTGGAGAGGGAGAATCAGAAATAACAATGGGTGATTGAGGTGAGTTTGGTGGAGTGGAGTGATAAGGATATGTAATATATGGGATGGAGTGGATTGTGAGTGGTTGAGAGACCATGAGAGGGCATGTGATTCCAAGAATGGATGTTGCGGTACTAGAGCCAAAATTTGGATTTTCTAAGTGGGGAGCTTGAAAATTTGGATTTTCTGAGTGAGGAGCTTGAAGATTTGGATTTTTCTGAGTGGGGAGCTTGAAATAGCGGATCAAATTGATCAATATCAGAAAGAACTTGAGCAAGTTCAGGCTGATTTTGGTCAAGATGGGTAGTAGGTGGGTCATTCAGAATGTTATCTAGAGATAGTGAGGGGTCAAATTCAATGTCAAAGTCATCAAAGGTTTGTGGTGATGGGACTTCTGTGGGTTTGCATATGAAGGGGTTTCAGATGTTGATAAAATAACTGATTCAATAACAGAAATAAAAGATGGATTACCTTTCTTCTTAGCAGCCTTGGGAATCTTCTGAGAAGATCCTTCTCCAGCATCTTTCCTTTTCCTTGATTTTCTGGGGGAAATGTCCAGAGGTTGTTGTCTCATATCAGAAATGTTTACTTCTAGATTTGTCCCGTCCATTTTGCAAGCCTCAAGATATCTGACAATAATTTCTGGAGAAGCATCTGTTTGAGAGAAGAGAGGAAAATCCTTCAGAGGTACTCCTCTAGTTGTGATGACTTCTTTGGATGTTATTATTGGATCCTTCTTGATGGTTTCAATGATCTTCATCTTCTTCACATTCTTAGTGTTCAGAGGTTTACCAGCACAAGCTTCCAGAGTACTGACTTGATGAGCCTCAGTCAGATGTTCTACCAGTTTGTTTTCTGTCAGAATATCTAAGATGAATCTGCCTAGAGGAATCCAGTCTCTTTTTGTTCTTTCATCTTCTCTTGTCTCTTTGAGGCTGGTCTTCAGATGGTTAAACAGAAGATGAGTAAGATTGACCTTTGCCATGGTTGCAATGAAGTACAGAAGATATTGTTGATCAATGTTGATATAGTCTGCAGAACTTGTGGGTTTTATGTGGTTGATGCAGCCCAAAATGATTTTTGACCAAATTCTGAGGTAGTCTTTCAGATCTTAGATTTTGTTTGAAGGTTGGCCAGAAGTAAAAATATCTTTTGAAATATTTGTTAGGTCATAGCTTTTGTCTTCCATATCACTGCAACGAATACCTCCACCATCATGACCTATCAATTTCCCAATGAGATCTTCAAAGATTACTATTTTCTTTCCTATCACAAAAGAAGTGACCTGATGATTTGCAGCAGTAGCATAAATCCAAAATTCTTTAACCAATCTTAGAAAAACTGGACCTAGTAGATGATCAAAATACTTTTTCCACCCTTGAAATTCAATGTCAGGTGTTAAATCTTAATTGTTTTCCTTCATACTGACGAAGTCCACAATGAGTTCACACAGCACTTCCACCAAATCAATGGGAGTTATGAGTGTTCTTGAGGGTTCTTCATACCTTTCTGTTATTGAAGAAGAAGATCCAGGAACATTTGAGAGCATTGAGCAGTTTGGGAAGAAGCCATTGTTCACACATACTTTTTAGGATTTTTTGAAAAAATTAAACACAAGTAAGAGAGAAAAAGATTGAGAGTGGAAAAGTGAAAGTTAAAGTGAGCAACAATTTTATAAAAAACAGGAAAATTAATTAACAAGAAAAGGGTTAAAATAAATTATTAATTAGCATTAATGATTATTAAAAAGAGGGGGATGGCGTAGAGATATGAAACAGTTACCGATATGACACAAGTCTCAATGCATCCAATCAATGCTTTAGTATCTTAAGAGTTTGAACACATTTTCAGCCTTAGAAGAAACCCTTGTAAAGAGATGACAAGTGTTGATATTGTGAACTGCAAACCTATCTTTGAAATGAACCGTTTGGAGACTATTCAGATCTTCTTAGATAGATCCTGATACAACTTTCCTCCTTACTTCTTAAGAATTATTGATCAGATGTTCACACAAAAAAATAAAGTTTTGAGGGTTAACGAATATATAAACACGACTATCATTTTGGACATAATTTCATGCTGAGATGTTTCAGAATGAAGTTAAACCTGTCTTCAGAAATGGGTTTAGTGAAAACATCAGCCCATTGATGGTCTGTGTGAATAAATTTTAATGAAAGAATTCCTTTTCGAATATAGTCCCTAATGAAATGATGTTTTATTTCTATATGCTTAGACCTAGAATGTAAAATAGGATTTTTTGATAAACAAATAGAAGAAGTGTTGTCATAGAGTATATGAATGTTACTCTCAAATATGTTGAAGTCTTCAAGTTGACTTTTAATCCAAAGCATCTATGTGCTGCATCCAGCTACTGCTATATATTCAGCTTCAGCAGTTGACAATGCAATGGTGGATTTCCTCTTGCTGGACCACAAGATAAGATTTTCTCCCAGAAATTGGCAGCTTCCAGAAGTACTTTTTCTTTCTATTATGTCTCCATTGAAGTCAGCATCGCAGTACCCTACTAATTTTTATTCTTTGGTTTTTCTGTAACAAAGACCAAGATTAGTAGTACCTTTCAAATACTTGAAAATTCGCGTAAAAGCTGTTAAGTGAGATTCTCTAGGATCTGATTGGAATCTAGCACACAAACATACAATATACAAAATATCAAGTCTTGAAGTTGTTAGATATAAGAGAGAACCAATCATACCTCTGTAGATCTTCTGTTATACCTTTTTACTTACCTCTTCCTTTTCCAGAATGCATGTGGGATGCATGGGAGTTTTGGCTGGCTTACATTCTGATAGGTCAAATTTCTTCAGAAGTTCTTTGACATACTTGCTTTAACGTATGTATGTTCCTTCTGGAGTTTGATTGATCTGGATGCCCAAAAAGAACTTGAGTTCTCCCATCAAGCTCATTTCAAACTCTGCCAGCATAGACTTACCAAATTCTCTTCCTAGAGAGGCTTTAGTAGATCCAAAAATAATACCATCTACATAAATCTGACAAACTAGAATGTCATTTTTAAAAAGTTTACATAATAAAGTAGTGTCCACCTTCCCTCTGGTAAAATGATTTTCTAACAGAAAACTACTTAGTCTTTCATACCAAGCTCTAGGAGCTTGTTTTAGACCATATAGTGATTTCTTTAGTTTAAAGACATATTCTGGATGTTTTGAATTTTCAAAACCAGGGGGTTGATGTACATAAACTTCTTCATCAATGTAACCATTTAAAAATGTATTTTTAACATCCATCTGATAAAGAGTGATGCCATTATTTACAGCAAAAGAAATTAAAAGTCTGATAGATTTTAACCTGGCGACTGGAGCAAACGTTTCTGTATAGTCTATCCCCTCTTGCTGACTATAAACTTGTTCCAGCAGTCGTGCTTTGTTTCTGACGAATTCTCCTTGTTCATTCAGTTTGTTTCTGAACACCCATTTGGTTCCAATGATGTTGAACCCTTTTGATTTAGCAACCAGACCCCAAACATAATTTTTGGTGAATTGGTTTAATTCTTCATGTATTGCAAGTATCTAATCATTGTCCAGAAGGGCTTCGCCAATGTAGGTTGGCTCAATCAGAGACACTAATCCAATGAGAGATTCTTCAGAGTTTCTGAATGTAGATCTTGTTCTGATTGGGTCTTCTTTCTTTCCCATAATTTTGGTTTCCGGATGAGCTAAGCTGCTTCTAGATTGTATTTTCTGGAAGGGCTCTTCAGATGATGTTGTAATGTTTGTGACATCTTCTTCTGGAGTTTATTGTGATTCTTTGTGAGAAACTTCTGATGCAATGTCTTTAGTACCTGTAAATTTGACTTCCATGTCTGCAAAAGTTTTACCTTGCTTTGACTTTTGATAGCCAAGCTTATCATCAAATCTGACACTGATGGACTCTTTTACAATCCGTGTTTATGTGTTATATACTCTATAGCCTTTTAAGCGTTCAGAGTATCCTAACATGAGACACTTTTGTGCTTTAGAGTCAAACTTATTCAGATGTTTTTTAGTGTTCATAATAAAACAAGTACTTCCAAATTGATGAAAATAAGAAAAGTTGGGCTTTCTGTTCTTCCACAGTTCATATGGATTTTTATCTAGAATAGGTCTTATGGAGATTTTATTCTCAATGTAACACGCTGTGTTAATTTCTTCTGCCCATAAGTTCTTAGAAATGTTAGTCTCGTTGATCATGATTCTGGCCATTTCTTGTAAATTTTTGTTCTTTCATTCTACAACTCTGTTTTATTGAGGACTTCTAGGACAAGAGAAATCATGAGAGATGCCATTCTCATTAAAAAATAGTTCGAAATTTTTGTTTTCAAATTCTCCACCATGATCACTTCTGACTTTAACAATTCTAAGATCTTTTTCATTTTGGACTTGGTTACTGAAGACAAAGAACATAGAGTGTGACTCGTCCTTGTGTCTTAATAAGTTTACCCATGTCCATCTGCTATAGTCATCTACGGTCACTAATCCATACTTTTTGCCACTAATGAATGCAGTTTTCACTTATCCAAATAGATCTATATGCATAAGTTCTAATGGTCTAGAGGTAGAAACAACTTTTTTGGTTTTTAAGGAAGGTTTTGCAAACTTGCCTTTTTGACATGCTTCACACAGAGCATCTGATCTGAGCTTCAGGTTAGGAAGTCCTCTGACCAGATTGAGTTTTTTAATCTGAGATATTCTTCTCATACTAACATGCCCCAATCTTCTGTGTCATACCCATTGCTCATCGTTAACAGGCAATAGGCATTTTACATTATGACTTTTTAGTTCAGAAAGTTTTATTTTGTAAATGTTGTTCTTTCTCTTTCCATTAAAGAAGACAAATCCATCTTTATGACTAACTGCTTTGCAGGACTTTTGATTAAAGATTATATCATCACCGTTATCACTTAATTTACTAATGAATAACAAGTTATGCATTAATCCATCTACTAACAGAACATTAGTTATAGAGGGAAGCGTATTGTTACCAATATTTCCAGAGCCAATAATTTTTCCTTTCTGATTGCCTCTAAAGCCTACGTAGCCTCCAGATTTAAGCTCCATGATTTTGAACATATTCTTTCTTCCCTTCATGTGCCGAGAGCATCCAGAGTCCAGGTACCAAGATTTGTGTTTCAGTCTTGCTGTTAAAGATATATGCAACATATATAATTTTATCCTTAGGTACCCATATCTTTTTGGGTCCTTGTTTGTTAGAGTTACCAAAACTCTGTTTGAATTTTGGTTTAGAAGAAAAAGAGTTACTAGTATACTTTATGTCATGTGTGTGCCCATAGGTGAAGTCAGAATACAAAGGTGTGCTTTAAATGACCATATCCTTAACTTTCTTAGGTTGAGATACTTTTCCCTTGTATCCTATTCCTTTTCTTTCATTTCTACTAACTCTATAGATCATTGAATTCATCTTACTTCTATCTATGTTTTTAGCAAGAAATTTTTGAAAGCTATGATCATATTCCTTTATGATCTTATCAGAGTTACTAGGAATTTCTGAGACAGTTTCTTTATGAGGATTTTGTAAATTATTTTTTAGTTTAGAAATTGTTTCATTCATATTAGAGTTTTCTAATCTCAGTTTCTTAGTTTCTTCAAAGTCAGAAACTAAATCCTTTTTCAGGTTATTGTTTATGACCCGAAGTTTCTGATATCTTTCAAGAATTTCTGACAGACTCTTTTCTAATTAAGATTTAGAGAAGTTGGAGAATACCTCTTCTGCCCGAGTCTGATTCTGATCTAGATGATCCAGTGTCTCCTGATATGTTGTCCATTAGGGCTATATTGGCTCTTTCATCTTCTGATTAAGTTTCAGCTTCAAAAGAGTCTGAGTCGTCCCGTGTTGCCATGAGTCTTTTCTTCTTTTCCTTAAAGAACTTATTTTTAGGTTTATCTTTTTGAAGATTTGGACAATCGCTTTTGTAATTCCCTTGTTCATTGCATTTGCAGCAGATAATATCTTTTTTACTTGACTTTCTGTATCTAGAAGATGGTTCAGAATGATTTCTTATTCTTCTGGAATTTACGAACTTCCTTTGCATGTTCTTCCACAGCTGATTGACTCTTCTGGAGAGAAGAGACAATTCGTCTTCTTATGATGAGGATCCACCAGAGTTTTCTTCTTTTGCTTGAAAAACATTCTTTTCATATTTTTTGTTAGATTTAAGAGCTAAAGACTTACCTTACTTTTGGGACTCATCTTCTTCTAATTCTATCTCATGACTTCTCAGGGAGCTGACAAGTTCTTCGAGAGAGATTTTGTTCAGATATTTGGCCAGTTTAAGAGTTGTAACCATGGGTCTCCATTTCTTGGGTAAACTTCTGATGATCTTCTTTAAATGATTAGAAATTGAGTACCCTTTATCCATAACTTTTAACCCAGCAACCAGAATTTGAAATCTTTAGAACATTGTTTCAATGGTTTCATCTTCTTCCATTTGAAATCTTTGACTTGCGTGTTACCTTCATGCGTCATTCTCAAGGAGTCAAACATGTGTTTTATTGACTCCTTTTTTGTGATCTTCTCATACTCTGTGTATGAGATGGCACTCAAGAGAATAGTTCTGGCCTTGTGATGATTTCTGAAATCTCTCTTTTGATGATCTGTCATTCTTTTTCTATCAATCTTCTGACCGCTTTAATTATCAGGATGTATGTACCCATTAGTTACCATATCCCATAGATCAGCGTCATGAGCTAGAAAGAAACTTTCGATTCTGTATTTCCAGTAATAGAAGTTCTCCTCATTAAAGATTTGAGGTTTGCCGCTGATTTTGTCTTTCTCATCATGGTAGTCATTGCCGATGTTCTGACATGGTCCCACCATAGTGTTTTTCTTGCTTGGATCTTTTTCTAACACGGTTAAGTGCTTGTACTTAGACCCAGACGCTCTGATGCCAATTAAAGAATGGAAATACACAAGAAGGAGGGGTTTGAATTAGGGTTTTTAAAACTTAAAGAAAAGAACATGTTGGTTATCCTAGTTAGTTTGAACTCAAACTACTCTAGTCCACCCACCAAGGTGATTTCGCCTCTCTTAATGAGGTCTTAATCCACTAATCAAACTTTATTACATAGCTACTATGACAACCGTCAAAGTCTTCTTGAGTTTAAACGAAAATCTGGTTTTCTCACGGAATTACACTATAAAATATTTAAGAGAGTGTACAAAACAGTGTTTCTATTAAAATAGTATCACACACGTGATGTTTTACACAAATGATATTCAGTATGTTTGAAGGTGATGAAGATGACTCGTTTGT
Organism: Vicia faba; assembly: GCA_948472305.1. Classification (NCBI taxonomy): domain Eukaryota; kingdom Viridiplantae; phylum Streptophyta; class Magnoliopsida; order Fabales; family Fabaceae; genus Vicia; species Vicia faba. Next base: position 613,556,393 of record OX451740.1, read on the forward strand.
TATGCGCAAAATCAAAAACGGTTTCTCCTTCAAGCTTTGGTTAAATAGGCAACGCATGGGAATATTTTGGAATGTTAATAAATGATAATTTAAGAGCTTTCCAAAAATAGAGATCATTGTCCCCTTTTAGCCGTTACTTTTGAATAGCAATAAGTGAATTGTAACGCTTCAAAACATGCTTTCTTCAGAAGATGAAAGTTACCGTTGCTTCTTTCCATAACTTTATGGATCAGAAACACAGAGTTCTTATTTTCAGCGTTAGAACTTCTTTAAGAGATGTATAGAATCAGAGTTGAAATAGTTATCTAATTCATCTTCTATGCTTCTTCCATCAGAACTTCTCTGCAAAACAGAATACTTATTTAGGGAGCATAATTGTTCTTTGAGTGTTTGTTATCATCAAAACTCTTACAAAGGTTGTAGAATCAAACTATGTTCTAACAAAAACGTCTAAGACTCAAATGCTTCAAAAACCGTGATGACCTCTATGACCCCTATGTGGTGGCCTTCTACCATGATCCACGGGATTATGCATCTCTTTTTAGAAGTGTGTGGACTCCTCGTGATTTTGAACACTCATGGACATCATGTTATTTATCCCCGTCTGCATAACATTATTTGTGGTACCTATTTCACTTTGGATTGCAGAAAAATGCTCAGTAGAAAAAGAGGCAAAGGCATTAAAGTCTGTATCTTGTGCAGTCAGGTGATCTTGAACTAGCTGAAAATGCTCTTCTTGAGCAGCCTAAAAATAAGCCCTCAAACACATTTCTTCCTTGTAGCACTCCTTTTGCTTCAAATGCCTGTTTTGAAGCATAACAATTAAAGAAGGCTCATTTCCAACAGCCCTTAAATCATTACCACATGAACCTGAACCATGGTCTTGAGAACCTCTATCAAACTCTCTATAGCCATCACCTTATTTTGTCCAAGCATTTTATGGCCATTTTCCTTATTCTTGTGTTTTCTCATGGTATTGATTTGTTGTATCATTTTCCTATGCTTCACCTTTCTCATGGTTGGCATTAAGCATATTCATATCAGATGTATTAATGCCACCAATTGGTTGCTCATCAACCACATGAGCATCAACATTTTCTTCAAACTTATCTGGAATATCAAAATCATAGATCTTTCTGGTATATTCCTTTGGAAGGTATTAGTAGTACATGTTCAAGTTTCTATCCTAAAAGTACCTCATGTTTGTCAATGTGCGTTAGGTGAATTCTTGGTTCGATCCTGGTGAGATATATAGAAGATTTAGAACCTAAATGGTAAAGTATTTAAGGATATTGGCAATCATAGAAATGTAATAAAAATAGGTTCCTTGGTTATATTCTTTGATGAAGAACATACGAGAAACAAAGTAGTGTTCCCAATTTATCTTAATCTTGTAAAGGAGAATGTAAGTGAGGTAGACTTTCATTTGATCCATCCTTGAATGCCCACCATTCTTTGGACGCGGAACATCAGAAACAAGCCAATGTAAGATGCAAGGAACTTGCTTCAAGTGTCAGTTGATATACTCTCGTAATTGTCATCATCCCCGAGAGCTTTAAGAAATTCATTCATATGAGGTCTCCAAAGAAAATCACCATGAACATTTGTATCATATACCTTTAGTCTCGCATCATCACCAGTGGTAGTAACACCAAACAATGACTTTTATAATGCATTAGTAAAACATTAGTTCTTACCACCCATTTTGAATTGAAACTCACTCCCTTGACGTTTGTACAACCCGATATAGAAAACACGAATAAGATCCTCGTTATAATCTTGTGAAAGTTGCAGAAAGTAGTTAATCTTTTGATGCTCAACACGACTAAAAATTTCAAGAAGATTTAGTTCTTCAACAACCGAGGCTTTGTACTCATGTTGTTTAACAACAATCTTATATTGAAACTTCTCTTAAAAGAACTTAAAATCATCATCAACTAAAGAGAATGCAGTTTCTGGAACATTTGAGGAAGAACCAGGGAAATGCTTACCTTTGACATTATTTTTGTTCTTAGCTACTCTTGGTGGTATGGTTGAAATGGAAAATAAAGCTTGCACATAAGGTGTTTGATGAAATTTGTGAATGAAGTGGATTCCTATTTGAGGTAAATTGATATTCCACAAACCCCAAATATGATATTAAGAAATAACAGTACACAATAATTACATAAATGCAGCAGATGAATGCAGATTTGTGACTTGTAGGACTTGGGTGAGATTTAAAAGAAGTGAGAGCAAGTGTTTTATGGAAGAGAAATTTTGAGAAGCGTTTTTTTAATGATTTGTTGGCAAATGTAGGATTTAACTAATTATGGAGGAGGAATTCATGTAGTATGGTGGAAGATTCAAAGTGAGAAGAAGTGAATTAGGTCACACTTTGATTTGCAGAATTTTTGTGATATAGAAAAAAATATTATATGAGAGACTCTTTTTAACACACGTGTCGACCTGTATAGGTCATGAGTCTAAACATTATACCCTGGAGTCGACACATTCTGAACCAAAACTCAAGATGTGAAAATTATAATTGATGAGTCGACACATACGACATATATGTTGACACATACTGAACCAAAATTCATAATTTCTGAAACATTAAACTATGAGTCGACCTATATGCATCATTTGTTGACACATAAAGCACAAGTAGTGAAAAATATGCTTTTGTGGATTTTGGTTGACACGAATTCACTTATGCATGAATGTTTATGAGAAACATATTGCAAATGAACATCTTTCATGATTTTACACTAATGAACATGCATACGCATATATGCAAATATTAAATATAAACCACATATAATGCATGTTAGGGTAGTATGATGAGGTCACTATAAGCATATGAATTGAAACATATTATAGTCATCAATTGAAATTTTTGGAAATGAACACTCATAACACATATCACAAACAAAGTACATCATATATCTTAGAAAAATAAACAGTTAAAAGAAACAACTTACTAACAATGAAAAATTGAAATGATATAGCTTAAATGTACGAAGAACGGAGGATGCACTTATCATTTCATAAGGAACTTTCGAATGAAAGTTGAAACAAATGCAAAACAATTCCACAAAATCTTTAGACATCAATGTTTTCTCCACTTTTCTATTTGACAAAGTACCATGTGCCTTTTACCGAACTTAAGGAGTACTTATTGTTGATTTCAAGGAAACAAAACTCCTTCTTCATTTCCACATAGATAATAGAGTTTAGAGATGTCGCCCATAATATGCCTTGAGTTACCGTAAAAGAGAACACATATTCTGTCTATAGAGCCTAGACATCTTACTTGCAAAATCAGTAAGATGTACTACGTACCCAAACTTGATTGGGTCCTTGAGAGTAAGTGAAACCTTGGTTGTATTTTGGAAACCATTGATAAATGCCTTTAGGGACTAAAAACTTCCTAAGCTTGCATTTTGAAATGTTATGAACTTTTACCCAACAATAATGACAAAATAAGTTTTGATGAGATGAGCTTTTTACTTTTGATTCCTTTTCTACAAATTTATATCTTCTATAAGGATTATGATAAGGCATACTGTATTTAGAGGTATATGTGATATGGTTGGAGAACTGACTTGGTTGTTTTGCATTTGCATTTGCAAATGTTGCGGTTAGCAAGAGTCGCCACTGACTTTTCTTTTATCCAAAAGGAAAGGCTGAAAGAACAGGAAAGACCTTTAGAGATGTTTTCTTGAGTTCGGGGGGTAGATTATGAAAAGGGAAGGTATTAGCATCCTTTCCATCCATGGTTTTCCATGGGCTCTTAGTTTCTTTCTAGATCACTTGCTTTTGTTTGAATGTGTGCTTGTGGTGTGGCTTTTGAAAGTATTTTCAAAATATCTTTGTAATGGTTCTCGTTTCTATAAGAACGAGTACAAAGTGTTTGTTTCAAAAATAGTTCAAAGAGGTGTTTGTGGAATGTGTTTTTGAAAGTTATTTTGAAAAGGGTTTTCTTTGTAATGGCTCTCGTTTCTGTAAGAACGTGTGCAAAGTGTTGTCTTTTGAAAGTGTTTCAAAATGAGAGTGTTTGGTGTATAAAATGTTTTTGTTTTGAGCAAGCGAGCGACTAGGAGTAACCTACCTACTCAAAAGGTCTTAGGTGTTCTTTTCATTCTCCTTTAGATATGGATATCTTACCATTGTTTTGGTAAGAAGCCTCATCGTTGGATGTGAAGGGATGGGCGCAGGACGTTTGTATAGTCATAGAAGGCAACCCATGGAACTTTTTAGCAATTTCATTTTAGGGACTAGATCGTTTACCGAAGGAATTATCAAGGGTCATCGAGGGACTACGATCTTTTATCGAGGGTCTTTTGCTAAAAACGCCCATGTTAGAGGGACATGACTAATTTCTGATAGGAAACAAGTGATATTACCCTAAGGGTGCGTGTGTGCAAGTGTATTTGTTTGCATACATTTTGTCTTGCATTTAAAGGTTATCTATTTGTTGATTTTATCTTGCCATACATCCTAATTACTAGCAATATATGAAAGCAAAATAAAATACGGAAAATAAAATCCTAAGTTGTTACATCATTAGGGGGATGGGGGTACAATTTGCAAATAGGGATGAAATAAGTGTCTAATTATTACAACCATATCGAACAATTGGGCACAATGAAAATATATGCATAAACAGTGTAGAAAATGGGAGAAACTGCCTTTTGAAACATTATGTGTCGACACGTGCTGTTATGCATCGACACATAACTTTTCCTTGCTCCTGTAAAGAAAAGTCAGCTCAGTAAGAGCCAACACATAATGGGATGTTTCGAATCATACACCTACTTTGTATCGATACATACGCATTTTGTGTCGACTCATAGACTTTTCAACCTTTTGTTTTGGGACCTAGAATCAATATGAATCGATGCATGGGGTTTATGTATCGACTCATACCCTGTTTTTTTACTAGGATAAGTCAACACGTGTGCATATATGTTTATACATACTGTACTTTTCTGCTTTAAACATTGTTTTATTGTCCATACATGTCAGTTTACAGCATACGATTGATAAACATAAACAGCAAGCAAAACGGGTAGCTAAAAGGGGAAATGATTACTACATCTTATCTTCAAAAATAAATCATTAATGATGTATGAAAAATACCAAGTCAATAAGACTTACCTTGAAACTACACTTGGTGTTTGAAATCTAAATACTTTTCAAGATGATGTGAGGGCTCCAATGAATCTACAGGCAACTTGTTCCAAACTGTTGAAACCCATTCAAGTTGACAGTATTGTTTTTATGTTTGGATGGTGATGATAATGGCACTAACAAAAACTGTTTTAGTGTTTTTACAATCTCTATGTGCTAAGGTGTTTGGTTTATGGGAGAGTTTGTAAGATGGATAATGGATTGAAGTTCTATTTTGAATGATATTAGAGCTGGTTTTTTTCTTGAGTGAGCCAAAGTTATAAAGAATACTGTTTTTCTGTTCAAAGACTCTTTATTCTCTCCAAAAATTCCAACCCTTCTGTCTTATGAAACAGTCCCTTTTGTAGACCCTTGACCGAGGTTTAGGGGGGAAACAAAATAAGTCATTTTAAATTGTTTTTGCCTATTGTTTTGATACTTTATTCACACAATTTTATTTTTCCATTTTGGTGCAATTTTGGGGTTGTTATGATGCAGGTTGGGGCAGACTGCATAGAGCAATTTTGGACTGTATAGGACAGCATATGAAGATTTGCGGTGCAGTATGGCGCAAGGTTTTTTGTAGGACAACAATGGAGCAGGTTTTGGGGTGTTGTGGCAATGCAGCATATCATACTTTGTTCAACTTGGACAGCAAGATTTGTAGCATGAAACAAACTTAGTCTTATGGAGTATTTTATGCATACTGTATCAACGATAAAATATTGTGACAAGGTTTTGAGTCAAAGGGAAAAATCCAAGCAATACCAAGTTTAAGGTTTGTAAACTTGCAAAAAATGTCACTTTGTAATAACTTGAATTATTTTCCTCATTTTAAATTATTTGGAATTGTAGTAAAAAAAAGTCATGAAGCAAATGAAATTAACAAGTATAGAAAATATTTAGAAAAATTCCAATGTCTTGCAAAAGTTGTATTTTTTTATTCTCTTTATTTTTTTGATGATCAAATTTCACCTTTTGGACGTCTTGACGCAATGTGATTTTTGGGACTCAAATTTGGTCAAAAAGTCAAAGTTTGACTTTTCAGTATGCTTTTGACCATTTTATCCTTGTGAATGATTTTCTTGAAAAGTTGTAATTCCTGACTTGAAACTTGGTAGAAACAAACCTGAGGGTCCAGGGTGATCTTTTGAGAAATGAGAGGGAAAATTTTGGGGTACAACTGCTGCCCCTGTTCAATCTTCTTAAGCTTGAGGATGTAGATTGGTTGGTCAGCCTTTCATGATCTGAAGGTATAAGATGATTGAACACTATAGTGCCCAGAACTTTGCACTCGCATGAAGTAATACTGATTAGTGATATTGGGAATGGGCTTACAGATGCCATTTGGAAGGCGACATAGAATCTTCGGAGATGGGCTTAAAGATGCCATCCAGAAAAGATCGATTGCATAAGAGATTCCTTGGAGAGAATTCCTGTACCTACTGTTGATGAGGACTTCTCCGGGGAATGTTGATTTATGTCCTGGAAAGTAGATTCTAGGAGCTTCGGTTGTCCATTACTCTGCAAGGGAATTAACTCTTGATTGAGAAGGTGAAAGTAGAACGCATATCTGGTTAGCGTCCAGGATGTACAACAACTTAATGGGGAAATGTGAAGTCGGATGTATCTCGTCGGGTCCGGGCCTTACAGTGTTGTAAACTGTTGTCTGGAGATAAGAGAGAAGGAACCTGGATAGTAGGGTTGCTTCGAAATGAAAGCTTGGGTAGTAGGGATTATGAGAAGGAACCTGGATAGTAGGGTTACTTTAAGATGAAAGCCTGGATAGTAGGGATTATAGGAAGGAACCTGGATAGTAGGGTTACTTCAAGATGAAAGCCTAGATAGCATGGCTTATGGGAAGGAACCTGGATAGTAGGGTTACTTCAAGATGAAAGCCTGGATAGTAGGGCTTATGGGTAGGAACCTGGATAGTAGGGTTACTTCAAGATGAAAGCCTGGAGAGTAGGGATTATGGGAAGGAACCTGGATAGTAGGGTTACTTCAAGATGAAAGCCTAGATAGCAGGGCTTATGGGAAGGAACCTGGATAGTAGGGTTACTTCAAGATGAAAGCCTGGATAGCAGGGCTTATGGGAAGGAACCTGGATAGTAGAGTTACTTCAAGATGAAAGCCTGGATAGTAGGGCTTATGGGAAGGAACCTGGATAGTAGGGTTACTTAAATAGATCATATAGATTACTTGACCCGTTTGGTTTCGAGAACTGATTTTTCATTAGCTGTCTGCAAATATGACATGTATAACTGCTGGAATCGTTTGTGATAATTGTCTTTCCTGAAAAGATAATAGGGTTAATTATATGTGATGCATGAAATGCATTGTGGGATGATGTTCTAAAAATAAATGAGATTATGCTATATGTGATATGTATGCGCATGTCATGATGTATGAGCATGAGATGCTATTGTGACATGTTCGAGTCTGGGAAAATAAATCCCTGACTGCTGCTGGAGAGTATAGCATTCCTGACAGTTATAGAGAATTGTGGTTCTTCTACTTTCGCTGGGGATGATGAACGGAAATGACTGTGCCAGAGATTTTCCCTTTGTTGTTTGTGAATATTCTGTCGGGGAGAGACTCTATATGAGAATAGCACTGCGGGGGAATGACTCTGTTGGAAGGTGGACTTCTGTAGCTGACGTAATAAGCTCTGTTGGGATTGAGTTTCTGTATCCAGAGAAATAAACTCTGCTTGGGGAGATAAAAATTTGTCATGATCCGCTCGCGATTATGAAATTCGGCTGGGGGATATAGATGTCAGGTTTCTGGATGACCCTGGCTAGGGAGATCAATGCTTTGATTACCTTTACTCTGTGGGGAATATAGATGCTACGAGGTCGTATGGGCTGATGATTATGTTTCAAAGTTGTCTCTGCCCCGGTACCGGCTGGACAGAGTAACTGTCAGGTTTTGACATTTCTGGTTTTTTACCCCTGTTGAGAAATTGTTTTTTCGTTTCTTATGCAAACATATTAGGAAAAACAGAATAAACCAATGGACGTTCTTGCAAAACAGAATAGAAAAGGAAAAACACATAGTTTTTTTTTGTAAAAACATTTTTATTGATTTTCGAAGTTGGCCTATAATAGGCGTTTTTTGTACAAGGAGTATGACGCTCTAGTAAGAGAACGCCGCCGTAAGAATAAAAGTTATACAATATTGTGTAAAAAGAAAACAAATATGTACAACAATCCCATTGGGTTCCAATTCTGCTATTGTCGCTATGTCTTCGAGCGTCTCATCACTTTGCTGCTTGTGTGAAGCTGACTAGATTGATTGGTGTCGTTCGAGCTTGACAGTTGATACTGAGGTCTGATCGCAGGGTGATCCAATGGGGCATAGTGATACTCTTTTCATCCCTAACTTTTTCCTGGACTGCCCTTTCGGGTTTTCAGTCCACCGGGATACCCTTTTTTTCCCAAGCCGCCTTTTCAGGTTTTTGACTTGCCGGGTGTACTGATTTTTTTAATTTTCATCCCTTATTTTTGCCCGAACCCTTTTGGTTCGCTGGGAAGCCCTTATTTTTTCCTAGGCCAGTCAACCTAGCGGGTCTTTTATCATGCGTAGTATCTCTTCACTATGTCTTCATTGACAGGGTGAGGGAGGTCGTCACTGTCCATGGTGGTTATAATCATGGCTCCACCCGAGAAAATGGTTCTAATCACAAATAGCCCTTCGTAGGTGGGAGTCCATTTTCCCCTGGGATCACCTTGCGGCAGTATGATGCGCTTTATTACCAGATCCTCGACTTGATACTCTTTACGTCTGATTTTTTTGTTGAAAGCCTTGATCATCCGCTTTTGATACGTCTGACCATGGCAGACAGCAGTAAGTCTCTTTTCGTCGATCAGATTTACTTGATCAAGTCGAGTCTGGATCCAGTCATATTTGTTCAAAACCACATCTTTCAAAATCCTTAAAGAAGGAATCTGGACCTCAATGGGTAAAACTTCCTCCATGGCATATACCAGAGAGTAGGGTGTTGCCCATGTCGATGTCCGTGCGGAGGTACGGTACCCATGAAGCGCGGATGGTAACATCTCATGCCAGTCTTTGTATGTCACCGTCATCTTTTGTATGATCTTTTTGATGTTCTTGTTAGCCACTTCAACAACTTCATTCATCTTCGGTCGGTAGGGAGAAGAGTTATGATGTTGTATCTTGAATTGCTTATAGAGTTTGGTGATCATCGTATTATTGAGATTCACACCATTTTCCGTGATAATTATCTCTGGCACACCGTACCAATAAATTAGGTTATTCCTGATAAACCGCGTCACCACGTTCTTGTTTACAGTAACAAAAGAGGTAGCTTTAACCCACTTTGTGAAGTAATCGATAGCTACCAGGATGAAGCGATGCCCATTGGAAGTGGTAGGCATGATTTCTTCGATCATGTCAATGCCCCACATTGCAAAGGGCCACGGATTCGTTAAGACATTCAAAGGAACCGGGGGAACATGCACCTTATCAGCATATATTTGGCACTTATGACAGGTTTGGGAGTGCTGATAACAATTTGCTTTCATAATGGACCAGTAGTATCCTTCCCGTAGGATCTTCTTAGCCATGGTATGTCCACTGGAATGGGTTCCGAAGGTACCTTCATGTAGATCTGTCATAATCTTCTCTGCTTTGCTCTTATCTACACACCGCAGTAAGGTAGAGTTATGGTTGCGCTTGTAGAGGATTCCATTACTGAGAAAGAACTTCGTAGAGAACCTTCTCAGAAACTTCTTATCGTTGACAGATGCCCCTTCAGGATACTCTTGAGTTTCGAGGTACTTCTTCACTTCATGAAACCAGGGTTTATCTGTTACCTCTTCGGTATCAATCTCGCAGTAGTGTGCTGGTTCATCCAACCTCTCAATGGTGATTTGGGGAGCTTCGTTTTCCCACCTGACTTTGAACATAGAAGGCATGGTAGCTAACGCGTCCGCTAACCGATTCTCCTCTCGTGGGAAATATTCAAAGGTTACTTCCTCAAAGTGTGGGAGCAATGTCAGTATGTGCTCTCTGTATGGGATGATATTCGGATGTTTCGTATCCCATTCGCCTTTGATCTTACTTATCACTAAAGTTGAACCCCCGAAGACATTCAAGAACTTGATCCTGAGGTCGATAGAATCTTTGAGACCCATGATGCAGGCTTCATACTCCGCCATATTGTAAGTGCAGTTGAAACATAGTCGGCGGTGTGAGGAGTATAACTGCCCTCAGGGGATATGATTACGGAGCCAATTCCATTACCGAGTGCGTCCGAAGCTCCATCAAAAACATGGTCCATCAGGATCCTTCCTCGGGTCCTTCATCTGGTCCAGGTTCTTCATAGTTAGTCACCAGCATAATGTTCTCGTCCAGGAACTCAAAATTCATGGACTGGTAGTCATCCACGGCCTGATGAGCCAAATGATTGGCCAATACACTTCCCTTAATTGCTTTCTAGGTTGTATATTGTATATCGTATTCAGTTAAGATCATCTTCCATCTCGCTATTCTTCTGGAGAGAGCGGGCTTCTCAAAGATGTATTTGATTGGATCCATCTTAGATATCAACATAGTAGTGTGGGTGAGCATATACTGTCTTAGTCGGCGAGTAGTCCATGCCAAAGCGCAACAAGTTTTCTCGAGCAGTGAGTATCTTGTCTCACAGTCGGTAAACTTTTAGCTAAGGTAGTATATTGCGTGCTCTTTTCGACCAGACTCATCATGATGCCCCAGCACACACCTTATTGAATTGTCTAGCATTGTTAAGTACAATATCAAAGGTCGTCCTTTAACCGGAGGCATCAGTATTGGTGGTTCCTTAAGGTATTCCTTAATTCTTTCAAAAGCAGTCTGGCATTCGTCATTCCATTTTACCACTTGATCTTTCTTCATAAGTTTGAAGATGGGCTCACAAGTAGTAGTTAGATGTGAAATGAACCTGGCGATATAATTCAAGCATCCCAAGAAACCTCTAACTTCCTTCTCTGTACGGGGAGCCGGCATCTCTCGTATGGCCTTTACCTTTGCAGGGTCTACCTAAATACCCTTGTCACTGACGATGAAACCTATAAGCTTACCAGACCTTACCCCGAAGGTGCACTTGTTCAGATTTAGCCTCAGCTTGTATGTCTTCAACATGTCAAACAGCTTTTGTAGATGGTCAAGGTGCTCTTATTCAGTTTGAGACCTGGATATCATGTCATCAACATAAACCTCGATCTCATGGTGAATCCTATCGTGGAACAATGCGACCATGGCTCGCTTGTAAGTTGCCCTAGCATTCTTCAACCCAAAAGGCATCACCTTGTAACAGAAAGTTCCCCACTGTGTGATGAAGGTTGTCTTCTCCATGTCTTCAGGAGCCATCTTGATCTGGTTATAGCCAGAGAAACCATCCATGAAGGAGAAGATTTTGTGTTGCTCGGTGTTGTCAACTAGAACATCAATGTGGTGAAGCGGGAAGTCATCCTTGGGGCTTGCCCTGTTCAGGTCTCTGTAATCCACACACATTCGTACCTTTCCATCCTTCTTAGGTACCAGAACGATGTTAGCAACCCACTGAGGATAGGAGGTGACAGCTAAGAACCCTGCATCGAACTGCTTCATGACTTCTGCCTTGATCTTCTCTGACATTTCAGGGCGCATACGACAGACCTTCTGTTTAAACAGAGGACAATCTTCTTTAGTCGGCACGGTGTACCATGATATCAGTGTCTAAACTAGGCACATCTTCATATGACCAGGTGTAGCGGTAGAAATGTTCAAGACTAAGCCATTGGATTGACTAGACTTTATACAAATCAAAATAAAAATCGCCACCGCGCTTTATTGTTTCCAAAGGAATGGGAAAAGAGCGAATAACCCAAAAAAGGGGAAAAGATTCAAGGTAAGGGGGTTGGTTATGCAAAGGGAAGGTATTAGCACCCTAAACATCTACGGTAATCCGCAAGAACCTCTTTGAAAAATCTGTATATTTTGGCTATAAAAATGTGTTATATAAAAAATGGATGGTGGAGGTGATAAAAGAAATATTTTTATGATTTTTGCACCCGCCGCGGTTGCGAACCTTTAGTGCCTACGTACCACCTTTCATGCAATAGGGGATCAGGGTACACGTAGTTCCTCTTTTAAAAATTTGAAACACAAGGTTAACTTTATGAGATAAGATATCATCGTCATTGTCCGTGTGGAAAACATACTTACTATCCACAATCATGAGAAATGAGAATTTGCATCATCTCAAAGTGGAGGATATGGCTTGGATTTTAAAATCAACAAAGCCTCACTCAATACCCAAGTGGAAAATATCTCTCTTTACTACATATTGTAGAAGTATAGTTGTTTGCATCACTACAAGGATTGACAAGAGTCTAATCTTTTAAGAAAAGTTTCTAAAATAAAAAGCCCAAAGTGGCAAAAATTGTTTGAAATGAGATTGTTTGACTTTTAGTCTTCTCACAAAAAATGTCAAAGTATTTTTAAATTGATTAAAATTTATTTATGAAAATGTTTTCAAAAATGCATGGACCTAAGTCCAAGTTTATTATGAAAGTGTTTCAAGTTTAGAAATAAGAAGAGTTTTTAAAAGGAGGGAGGAGATTTTTGAAATTAAAGAAGATGGGAGGAGATGAAGAGACTATCCTAAAGCATAAGGTAAAAGCTAAGGATAAGGACCATCTAACCAACAAGAAGCCAATACTTAACATTATGAGTCAATATAGAATTCCCATTCTTCGGATTGAAACCAAGCAAGCAAAGATACTAAACCTCTTGAGAGAACCAAACTTCTAGTGTATTAAGTCTTTGCAAAAATTGGGCAGAGTAACAGCTGTATACGGGTGAAATCCAGATTACAAACAATGTATGTAATCACAATAACCTGCACATACAAAACAAACAATCCAATGTCTTGAGGTAAACCTCAAGAACTCCAGACAAAATATCAAATAAAATCACAAAGTCTCCAAGATAGGCCAAGGTTTCTAATCCTAAGTCCAAGAAGTCCAATACTCCATAATGCCGAGGATAGTAACCAAATAATCCAAGTAACATTAAAGATTTTTATGGTTCATGTTGATTATTAGGTGTCTTTAAAAGGAAAAGAAAAGCTCAAGTGAGCAAAATAAAAAATGACATAAAAGTAAATGCTCAAGTGAGCAAAAATAAAAATGGCATAAGAATAAATGCTCAAGTGAGCAAAAATAAAATAAAAATGGCATGAAATTTAAATGCTTAAATTAAATGGTACATAAAGCATAAAAAATAAAAGCATAAAGTAAAGTCAATTGTTAGAAATTAGTGGTTAGTGGGATGACCATCTTGAAACTTGCATTTGGAACTCATTAGAGGATTGGTAGAACCAAAGCCTCCACACAACAAGTTGCATTTTCTTTTTGTCAAGTATATCATCCATTTTGGAATCCTCAAAAGTAACATTTAATGATCAATGATGTTTAAGTGATCCGCGTTGACCAAAGGTGTTGTAGATCCATTAGAGGATTGGTAGAACCAAAGCCTCCACACAATGAATCTCAAGGTTATTGGATCAAAGAGATCAAATTAACATACTTGGGCTTGCAATCATAACTTTGGGCCACAAATGATCATTTATTCGAATCGAGATAAAATTTAGCACTATGTTAAGCAATCGTAAGTGGAATTATGTAGAAGTAGCACATATTTTGAGGCCGATCAATAGCAATTTATGTACTTCATGTTTGGATAAATGATATAGGGATCACCATCCTTTAACATGTAGCACAATAAAAAAAAAGAGAGGGATAAGATGAAGAGGGAGGGGAATGATAAGCTAATTTGGATCACCATTTCAAAATTCTTTCATCTTTAAATTCAACCACTCCTCTAGATGGATTAAAGCATTAAACATATCATTAATTCAAAGCACCAAAAATGAATTAAATAATTCACTCTTTGATAGATTTGAATTGATGAACATTTATCCAACTTCATCTACATCACAAAGTCCATTGAGTTTAAAGACAAATTGGACATTTAAAATTGCAATCTAAGATATCCATCGAAGAGAGTGAGCAGAAAAATATTTGAGTCGAAACTGTCCCAAAATAAGGCAGCAAAAGTATTTTCGAAACAGCCCCAAAATAAGGCAGAAAAAGCATTTTCGACATTGTTACAATCAAACGTGCTTCGACAGCTACTGATTGCATCAATGCAGTTTTTTTTTTAAATCAGCTTTGTGACAAATAATTGCAATGTTACAACAATTGATTGCAACCTGTTAAAATTAGTCGAAAACAGCATCTCAAGGATCAAATTTTTGTTCCAACTTTTCATCAAACACCTTATGATCATGGATCCAATTGAGCATTAAAATTCCATCACATTATGAGAAAATAACACCATTGGAATCATAAAAACAGTGCTCAATGAATCAAAACCAGAAATCCACAAGAGATCACATTATGAAAAACGATGATCCAACTTACCAAAGGCAGAATTAGAGAATTATCAAACAACTTCCAGAATTTGCTTCAATTCAACCACAAGAATCAATTACCAAAGCTGAGATGTAGAGAATTGATGAAGAAAAAGTGTTTGGATGAAGGTTTAGCTCAAAGATTAGTAAGCTTCAATGCAAAGCTTACTAACTTTTTGAAAATGGAGCTTTGAGTGAATTTGGTAGATGGAGAGATTTTTTAGCAAAGTGATTTTGGCTATCAAAAGTTTATCATTTGAATGAGATGAGGGCTCTATTTATAGAGTTTTAGGATTGGGATTAGTGGTAATTTGGTAATTGATTCTTGGAGCCAAAAATTGAATTAATGATATAATTTCAAATTATGCAGAAAAATTGGAGCAAAAAAGATGACAGATTTGAGATTGCTGGCTTTTTTCAAAAATCATGTGTATTTTACTGCTATGAGTCGATCATGGGTCGTATGCGTCGACACATCCTAGTTGTATAACACAGCATGTGTCGATACATGCCTCTATGTGTCGATACATACTGCTATTTCAACACATTACAGAATCAAACAATCTGCATGAGTCGACTCATACCACGTATGTGTCGACACATGCTAGTTATACAAACAAGATGAGTCGATACATAACATGCATGTGTCGACACATGCTAGTTATACACAACAGGATGAGTCGATACATACCTTTATGGGTCGATGCATGATGTCTTTCGACACAATAAAGAATCAATCAACTTTGCATGAGTTCGACACAAGCCTCTATGGATCAATACAAGCTGCCCTTCAATACAATACAAAATCCATTAATTTGCATGAGTTCAACACATGCCTCTATGGATTGATACAAGTTGCCTTTCGACACAATACAGAATCAATCAACTTTGCATGAGTTCGACACAAGCCTCTATGGATCAATACAAGCTGCCCTTCGACACAATACAGAATCCATTAATTTGCATGAGTTTGACACAAGCCTCTATAGATCAATACAAGATGCTCTTCGACACAAACTTCTATGGGTCAATGCAAGATGCCTTCGACACAAGACATAATCAATTACCAAAGCTTGGATGCTTCGACTCGGTACCTACAAAACACAATTTTGCAAAGACAAATATTTTTTTTTGTATTTGGATTAGAAGTTAGTAAACAACACATATACAAAATACACAACCAAGGTGCTTGGAGATTCCTCAAGAGAAAACTTAAAGATAGAAGATAGAAAAAAGAGGGAGAACCAACCCTAATGTGATCTTGTTATGATCAAGTTGACATGATATGATAGGGGAATCTTAGGGGGGGAAATTGGGGTACAACACCGGGCGAAGATCTCAACATAGTCGTGCAACATCTGTAGCAGTCGCTGTTTGATCTTAGTCTTCAGATTTGCGCTGATCTTGACTTCTTTTATGTCCATCTCTGTGCCCAAGTTTATTGTCTCAACTGGATCTTCATGAGGTTGTATAGCCCTCTTTTCATGTTGTAATAGTCTAGCCAGTTCTCCAGGAACCTCACAATCGTCCTCACCTTCGTTCTGGGCTTGGTTGATCGGATTTTCAAAATCATAACTGGCAGTAGCAGAATTGTTATCAATGGGATCTAGAGTGGATATGGATCTACAGTTTGATACGTGAGTGTGTGTAAGAGCATAACTGTATTGATAAAGTAAAAAACAGAAAATAAAAATAGAGAGCGTAAAATTTGTATGCAAGGAAAGTCCAATGCTTTATTGATGACATATGAAATGACATATAATAACCCTCACAGATAGAAACATTGTGCCTCGGGTAAGACACAAGGACAAAAAGTTGAAGATTGTTAATTAAATATTCAGAACACAAGTAAGAAAATCACCGCAGAATAAAAGAAACTGGTATTAAATCTCTAGTCGTCCAATTACTCGGTCCACCATTGGTAGTTGGGTAGATCCAGTTGTCAATGTCAGAGTCTTCCTCATTGTCTTCAATAGCATTGACCCCATGATTGCTTATGCGTAGGGGAGGTCCTCCAGCTCGAGCACGTAGAACAGGCCTTTGAACTCCTGAAGTAAAGCCCAAACCAAATTTGTCAGTTTTGGCAGTAAAATCAGAGAGTTGTCCCCAATTGGTACACCCACCCTCTTCGACCACTGCTTTGGCGTCCTTGAGAGAATCCATCTTCAGAGGAGGTTTGGTGCTGGTGGTAGTCTCGGTTAACGCCAAAATCTGGGGAACCTCTTCAAAGTTTTGACAAGGAGTCTCTATGAATTCTCTATCCATCTCCACATACCTGGGGGAGTTCAGGTGGCTCACCATATACTCCTCTTCGCCATGCACAGTGACAATCTTCCTTTTTACCGGATATTTCAGCATTTGATACAGTGTAAAAGTCACAGCCCCAACTTCATGGATCCAATGACGACCCAACAAACAAGAGTACGATGGCATGATGTCCATCACGTAGAAGGTGGACTCAAAGGTCTAAGAACCTACCTTGATAGGGATGTCCACCTCCTTGTGCACCATTCTCTTCTACCCGTCAAAAGCCCTTACCACAATGTTACTAGGTTTTAAAGTCAAGCCTTCACAATCCAGCCGATCAAGAGCCTTCTTAGGCAGAACATTCAGTGAAGACCCAGTATATACCAGCACATGAGCCATAGTGGTACCCCTACATTCGATCGAGACATGCAGAGCATCATTATGCTTTCTCCCTTTCAGAGTCAAGTCAGCATCTGAAAAACCCAGCCCATTGTCAGCAGTCAAGTTGGACACACAGTCTTTGAATTGATCGGCAGAGGTTTCTTGCGGCACATGCACGGTCTTGAGGAGTGCAATCAGAGCCTTTGCATGGGCCTCAGAACATAACAACAAAGACAACATTGATATCTTTGAGGGGGTCTGCCCCAACTGCTCGACCATATTGTAGTCTCTCTTTTTGATTATTTTTAAGATTTCCTCTATCTCTTGCTTAGCGGATTCCACAACAACTTTTCTAGGTGCCTCCATCCGGGAAGGCTCGCCTACAGCTTCTTTTCCCCGAGTCTTAGATGACTTATCGGTAGGAGTAACGATTGGAGTAAGAACAGGAGTAGTAGTTTAAGTACCGGTAGGAATAGAAGGTGAAATAACAACAGGCTTAGTGACAATCTTTAGGGAGATCTCGGGGGAGAAAACCTTTCCACTTCTAGTAATCTTGTTGGTCCTGACAATGTTACTAACATCGGGATCAGCCTCTTCATTCTTCAGATCTTGCTTAACGCCATGATAGTAAACATCGGCGCCATAATGCCAATGGATAGCTTTGTCTGAGGCGTATGGGACATGACCAGAAAAAGTGATTATTAATGGAGCAACTCTCGGAGTGGGTGTAATCCTAACAGGTCTTCTCGAGGAGGCCTTGGAAGGATTGGCGAAAATGGTTATAATAGCAACATCTTCGTACGGAAGAGCTGGAATCAAAGTTTTCTCAAACAAAATTTCTCTGTTGTCCATCAGGCGCTGAACACCTGTCTTTAGCAAATAGAAACCAGAAGGTAGAGATGAACACATGTGGAAACCTTCACTACAACTCGGAAATAAACTGTCCAGCAACAAATTCTTCTTAACAGTCATAAGGGGAGTAGAAACTTCATCAACTGAGGTTACAAACAGATTGGTATCAACAACATTAACTCCACGGTTGTACTTAGGCATGGGAGCAGTTATGATATTGGGCTTCTCCGTAGCATCGAATTCAATTTCCTTGGCTTCAATCAGATCTTGTACTTTATTTCTTAGAACCCAACAGTCACTTGTATTGTGACCAAGACTCTCAGAATGGTAGGCACACCGAGCGTTTGGATTGTACCGAGGATTCTTGGGATCCTCTTTCAAGGTTTCCGAGTTGGATCTCAGCAGATGGAGTAGAACCTTTGTCAATGTCATGTTAATCCGGGTAAACTGCCTTTGTGATCTTTCTACCCTTTGTGGATTGTTGCATTGTGGAGCAGCCGCATGCCTAGGTATCATTACAACACTTACCGTCAGACGGTGTTTAGCTCTGCTCTGATCTCTTGGGCTATAGATAGCAATGCCTTCCTTCTTACTAGTGAAGGGCTTCTTTGCTGAACTTGACGAGGTATCTTTCTGTATGTTACCACTCCGGATCCCATCTTCTACCCTCTCTCCATTTAATATCAGCTCAGTAAAACCAGTCGATGAGCTACCGATCAAATGGTTGAAGAATGGACCAGGAAGCGTCCCTAGAAACATGTCGACCAACTCCCTATCAGACAAATGGGGTTGGACTCTCCCAGCCAAATCTCTCCACTTCTGCGCATAGTCCTTAAAGCTTTAACCTGCACCCATGAACATACTCTGAAGCTGAGTACGGGTAAGGGCAAGGTCGGCGTTGTATTGACACTGCTTGTAAAAAGCAGCAGCCAAATCCTCCCAGTTTCGTACATTGGATACCTCCAATTGGTAGAACCACTCAAGCTGAGTCCCTGACAAACTATCTTGAAATAAGTGAACCCACAAGTTCCTATCAGTAGTGTGAGGCTAAATCTTCCTCACATAGGAACAGAGATAAAGCTTGGGACAAGACACCCCATCATATTTTGCAAAACCCAGAGCTTTAAATTTGTGTGGGATGACTACCCCGGACACCAATCCCAGCTCTTTAAAATTTAGCCTTGGTATTCTCTGGATCTCCATAGCGCTTAACCGATCCTCTAACTTCTTGTACCTATCCTTAGTGGGAGGATACTTCTCATCATTATAGTCTGTATCATTGTCAGAGACTTTAGGACTAGGGTTCTCCTCCCTTGTTTCTCTATCTTGATTTTCCCTTTCTTCAGACGAGGAGGTCGGATCGATTGGTTGCTTTAGTGGCCCCCAAACCTTCTGCCCATATTGAGGGCACCAGCAAGTTTCTTCTTCTTCTTCTTCTCTTTCAGGATGAGGGCCTTTAGATCCTCCTGCCCTTTTTCCAGAGTTATGAACATTTGTTGAAATTGGGCATTTTGTGCCTGAAGATCTTTGATGCTTTGTTTAGAAGACATTTTTGCTGAAATAAACAGCGAAGAAGATGAAAACCTGTAATGGTACTTGCTTATGCAATGTTATGGATGATATGTATATGCAATGATTTCAAGGAAATTAGAGATTCAAATTTGCTTTAGACAAAAGGAAACACACGTTACATTAATAAATCAAAGCTTGAGTACATCATGCCTCTTTGGGCTTACAAAGAAATACAAAAAATCTAAGATAAAAAGGTTGTACGCATCCTCTTTGGTGCGATCTAGGCGTTTAGAGTCCGCTCCTCATGAAGTTGCTTAGTGAGTTCCAAAATCTTCTTCTCGCTGGCATAGAATTGGGCCTCGAAAGTGTCTCCCTCCCCCTTAAGTTGTATCCAATCCCTTTGTAAGTCTTCAAGAGAGTTGGACATGTCAGGATGTAGGATAGTGTAGGGAGCATCTCCTTCCACAACATGCTCTATGATAACTGGGAGAATGGAGGGGTAAGGCATTATAAGACTTTGATCACGAGCTCATACCCATTTGAGGTAAGGCTCAAGAGGGATGTAATTCGTATGCCCCAAAGTCTTTCTATCTACCTTGTTCAACATCCTCCAAGCTCGGATAAATCTCTGGCAGTGACCTTGATCGTCGTTCTCGTAGTCAAATATAAAACCTTGAATGAGCATCTCGTGTGGGCCATCCCTTCGAGCATAACCAAATTATCTTAAAGTTAAGCAAGGGTTGTAGGTGATACCTCCTCTGATGCCAAGTAAGGGTACATTAGGGAATTCTCCGCAACGGTCGACGATGATAACATTCTCTATAGATCGGGAACACCAATGGATGTCTGAATGTTTAAGAGTCCTCAACCTTTGTGGCCACCTTGAACCTTGCTCGTTCTTCAATACAGATTGGGGAAGATTATAAATAAACCATCTTGCCAAGATAGGAGTGCAACACATAAGGATACCTCTTTTCCTCATAGTGCGAGTGTGAAAGGAATGTAGGATGTCTCCTAGCAAAGTAGGAACCGGGTTACGAGACATGAAGATTTTGACGGCGTTCACATCTATGAGTTGGTTGGGGTTTGGAAACAAAACCACCCCATAGATGAGGAGAGCCATAATTTTCTCAAAATCTTGCAAATCCAAAGAGTTCCAACAGTTTTAGGCTTTCTCAAACAAGAACTTTGCTAGGAAACCCTTGACACCACTTCTTGTCTCCCAATTATTTGTGATATCAGATGGTTGTAAGTGTAGATCTTGAGAAATCTAATCGGGATTTGGATCTCTTTCTGTACTGTTGAAAGATAGTTGATTTAGAATGGGAATCCTCAATAGTTGGGAGATTCTCCCAAAGTTGGCACAAGTTGATAATCGGGAAATGTGAAGCAATGGTGTAGAGGATCAAAGAACTGGAAGAGCACCTTCATCATATCTTCATCAGTTTTTGAGGTAACCAAGTTTAAGAGGCGACCATGTCTTTTGGTAAATGGAGAATTTTCAGGAATCCTTGATGCTAGCTCTTTAAGTTGAGGAGGGATCCTTACAAGGTTGACTTGGATAGTTTTCATGCGAATAGAATCCATGTCCTACAAAACAGAACAAAGATAAATACCAAGATCCTTGAAATGGTTAGTGAATATGAGTATGATATTATGATGTTTATGATGTTATGTACAGGTATATATACATTAACAAAGCAAACAAGTCCTTAGGTTTCGGCTTGCATGGAGTCTCATAGGTAAGTACCCTCTTGAAATTTAGTTGGCTTAAATGTGTCCTAGTAATAGTATCCAGGTTCTAAGGAGCTCAATATCACTGGTTTGTTTCCTTAGGCATTGTTTCAGCGCGAGCCTCTTTAATGGAGACAGAAATATCCCAAAAAACCAAACCTCAATGAGTGTAGTATTGAGTATCTACCAACTTCGGACTGCAGCAAAGTCGGTCATCTCACTACGTCCTAAAGGCCAAGTTGGTCAATTAAAGGTTCTAAAAGTCAATTTGTGCTTCATGACATCACTCAGCGGCCCCATATTCTCCTTTACTACTCAAGGGCAACCGGTACCCACAAATATGTCGCACTAACGTAGCTATTGCTTAGACCATGTCGATATACCCCGCACAGTTTCCACAATGTATTTCTACTTACCTATAAGATATCCTAAATCCAGGTAGAGGATTCAAACCCAAACAAAGAACCATAATATAAAGCATATAAGTCAAACAATGAAAGAAAGTAAACATGATCTAACCCTAAGGTAACCCCACTTTAAGAATCTCCCCAGCAGAGTCGCCAGTTCTGTGATACGGTGAGAGAAATGACTTGGTTGTTTTACGTTTGTATTTGCAAATTTTGCGGTTAGCAAGAGTTGTCACCAACTTTTCTTTTATCCAAAAGGAAAGGCTGAAAAAGAACAGGAAAGACCTTTAGAGATGTTTTCTTGAGTTCGGGGGGTAGATTATGAAAAGGGAAGGTATTAACACACTTTTCATCCATGGTTTTCCATGGGCTCTTAGTTGCTTGCTAGATCACTTGCTTTTGTTTGAATGTGTGCTTGTGGTGTGGCTTTTGAAAGTATTTTGAAAATGTCTTTGTAATGGTTCTCGTTTCTATAAGAACTCGTACAAAGTGTTTGTTTCAAAAATAATTCAAAGAGGTGTTTGTGGAATGTGTTTTTGAAAGTGATTTTGAAAAGGGTTTTCTTTGTAATGGCTCTCGTTTCTGTAAGAAAACATGCAAAGTTATGTCTTTTGAAAGTGTTTCAAAATGAGAGTGTTTGGTGTATACATTTTTTGTTGTTGTGAGCAAGCGAGCGACTAGGAGTAACCTACTTACTCAAAAGGTCTTAGGTTTCTTTTCCTTCTCCTTTAGATATGGCTATCTTACCATTGTTTTGGTAAGAAGCCTCATCATTGGATGTGAAGGGACGGGCGCGGGACATTTGTATAGTTATAGAAGGCAACCCATGGAACGTTTTAGCAATGTCTTTTTAGGGACTAGATCATTTACCGAAGGCAACATCAAGGGTCATCGAGGGACTACGATCTTGTATCGAGGGTCTTTTGCTAAAAATGCCCATGTTCGAGGGACATGACTAATTTTCGATAGGCAACAAGTGAGATTACCCTAAGGGTGCGTGTGTGCAAGTGTGTTTGTTTTCATACATTTTTTCTTGCATTTAAAGGTTGTCTATTTGTTGATTTTATCTTTCCATACGTCCTAATTACTAACAATATATGAAAGCAAAATAAAATACGGAAAATAAAATCCTAAGCTATTACATCATTAGGGGGGTGGGGGTACAATTTTCAAATAGGGATGAAATAAGTGTCTCATTATTACAACCATATCGAACAACTGGGCATCAATGAAAATATATGCATAAACAGTGTAGAAAATAGGAGAAACTGCCTTTTGAAACATTATGTGTCGATACATGCTGTTATGCATCGACACATAACTTTTCCTTGCTCCTGTAAAGAAAAATTAGCTCAGTATGAGCCGACACATAATGGGATGTGTCGACTCATACACCTTCTATGTATTGACACATACGCATTTTGTGTCGACTCATTGACTTTTCAACCTTCTTTTTTGGGACCTGGAATCAGTATGAATCGATGCATTGGGTTTATGTATCGACTCATACCCTATTTTTTTACTAGGATGAGTTGACACGTGTGCATATGTGGCAATACACACTGTACTTTTCTGCTTTAAACATTTCTTTATTGTCCATACATGTCAGTTTACAACATACGATTGATAAACATAAACAGCAAGCAAACAGGTAGCTAAAAGGGGAAATGATTACTACATCTTATCTTCAAAGATAAATCATTAATGATGTATGAAAAATACCAAGCCAAGAAGACTTACCTTGAAACTACACTTGGTGTTTGAAATCTGAATACTTTTCAAGATGTTGTGAGGGCTCCAATGAATCTCCAGGTAGCTTGTTCCAAACTGTTGAAACCCAGTCAAGTTGTACAATATTGTTTTTATGTTTGGATGGTGAGGATAATGGCACTAACAGAAACTTTTTTATTGTTTTTACAATCTCTATGTGCTAAGGTGTTTGGTTTATGGGAGAGTTTGTAAGATGGAATAATGGATTGAAGTTCTGTTTTGAATGAGATTAGAGCTGGTTTTTTTCTTGAGTGAGCCAAAGTTATAAAGAATATTGTTTTTCTGTTCAAAGACTCTCTATTCTCTCCAAAAATTCCAACCCTTCTATCTTATGAAACAATCCCTTTTGTAGACCCTTGACTGAGGTTTAGGGGGGAAATAAAATAAGTCATTTTGAATTTTTTTTGCCTACTGTTTTGATACTTTATTCACACAATTTTATTTTGCCATTTTGGTGCAATTTTGGGGTTGTTATGATGCAGGTTGGGGAAGACTGCATAGAGAAATTTTGGACTGTATAGGACAGCATATGCAGATTTGTGGTGCAGCATGGCACACGGTTTTTTGTAGGACAGCAATGGAGCAGGTTTTTGAGTATTCTGGAAATGCAGCATATCACACTTTGTTCAACTTGGACAGCAAGATTTGTAGCATGAAACAAACTTAGTCTTGTGGATTATTTTATGCACATTGTATCAAGGACAAAACATTGTGACAAGGTTTTGAGTTAAAGGGAAAAATCCAAGCAATACCAAGTTTAGAGTTTGTAAACTTGCAAAAAATGTCACTTTGTAATAACTTGAATTATTTGCCTCATTTTAAATTATTTGGAATTGTAGTAAAAAAATATCATGAAGCAAAAGAAATTAACAAGTATAGAAAATACTTAGAAAGATTCCAAAGTCTTGCAAAAGTTGGATTTTTTTATTCTCTTGATTTTCTTTATGAACAAATTTCACCTTTTATACGTCTTGACACAATGTGATTTTTGGGACTCAAATTTGGTCAAAAAGTCAAAGTTTTACTTTTCAGTGTGCTTTTGACCATTTTCCCTTGTGAATGATTTTCTTGAAAAGTTGTAATTCCAGACTTGAAACTTGATAGAATCAAACCTGAGGGTCCATGATTATCTTTTGAGAAATGAGAGGGTAAATTTTAGGGTACAACAGTATCAATAAAAAAATTGTATTTAGAGGTATCGATAGAAAAAGTTACCTTGGGTTCTAGAGCCTTATCTAATTTTACTTTTAGAGACTTAACCTCACGTTGCCAAATATGATAACTATCACAACCAAAGTCAAACCATGAGGATCTTTCATTCTCATCGTGTAATATTTGAGCATCTATAGTAGATTTATTTAGAGCTTCCATTTCCTTTTCGATATTTAAGATCTTAGTTTGCAAGTTTGAAAAGATCCTTTTATTTGAAGATAACTTTTTATAAGCCTCTATCACTTCTCTATGTATATTTTCAAAAGCATCTTGTAATTCGGAATGAGACAATCTATCAATATGTTCATATTTAGAATGACTTACAATTTTTTTTTCCTTTCATGATAATGATCTGAGAGACAAAAATCATCATACTTTGATGGTTTAATATCATTTTTATTCTTTTAATTATAGTAGCCCGAGAGGCAATCCTCATCATATTTTGATGGTTGGATATTCTTCTTCTTCTTTTCTTTATAATGAGCCGAGAGACAAACAATTTCCCATTCTTCATTATCACTCTAGTCTTCATCTCTTGAATAATCGATAAATCTTCCCTAAGAAACATATGTTCTTCTAGCCTTGCTAGATTTCTTGCGTTGACCCTTCTCATTATCTTTTTCAAGGTATGGACAATACGTCTTGTAATTGTCGGCTTTGCTAGAATTGTAACATGAAAGTCTTGATTTTCCTTTATAATAGTCATCTTCCTTTGATTATGTAGATTGTCTTCTAAACTTGGTGAAACTTTTGTCAGAGTGCTTTTCTCCATTATTTCTAATGTACTTATTGTACCTTTCACAAATAATTCCATTTCTTAATCATCCAAATTTTTGTCATCAATATCACTTTGCTCATTTTTTGAGGAACTCGAACTAGAAGCCTTTAGAGAAATAAACTTACTTTATACCTCCTTATTCATGCCTTTCTCTTTCTTTAACTTCTTCTCATGTTTCTTCTCATGTTTTTCCAAGCAAGTGAGTTCTTGCTCATGTTATTCAAGCTTACCAAACAATGTATTGAGGTATAGTGTTTTAAGATCATTAGCTTCATTGATCACAGTGACCTTTGGTTTCCAATTCCTGGTAAGACACCTCAAAACTTTATTAGTAGCAATTTCATTGAAAATCGGTTTCCGAAGTGCATTTAAACGATTAATGAGATGAGATAACCTATTTTGCATTTTGGAGATGGTTTCACCATGCTTCATGCAAAAGAGTTATACTCTTGATTTAGTGTATTAATTCTACCTTGTTTGACCTTATTGGTTCCCTTATAGGAAAGTTGAAATGTGCCCTATGTAGCCTTAGCGATTTCACAATGGGAAATGTAATAAAATTCATCAATACCAAGAGTGGATATGAGAATATTTTATGCTATCCAATTGGGACCCCACTTTTTCTTATCATCATTATTCCATTGTGATTCTGGTTTAGGTGTGACAACACCATTATCATCGGTCATGGTAATTTGAGTTGGACCGTTGATAATAGAATCCCACACTCTTTTATCGTATGAATTGATATGAATATACATACAAGTCATCCAATAGTTATAGTTTACACCAGTGAATATGGACACTCTATTGTATGCCCCTTTAGGTTCAATGGCCATTATCTAATAAGCGTTTTTGAAGCCCAGAATTAACCAGAGCTTGTGATATCACTTGTTAGACGATGACAACTTATCTAGAAGGGGGTAAGTAGATCCCCAAACAAAAATGTTAGTTCCATGTTTTTATGGTTGGCTAAATTTTGGCTAAGCATGGTTCTACGTTGATATTGAGTATGATGGTGCAACATCTTTATACACTATCATAGTAGTTTCAACTATTATGAGTTTTTATACCATGTGTTAAAGACGATATCATAACATCTGGACCAGCAGGTACAATAGAGTATGCAGGTGCCTTATTTGACAGATGTTCCAACAGATGTTGTAACATGTTACAATAGAACATCTTGATAGTGCACTAGATATTTATCCTTGAAGATTTAATTTGAAGATATGAGTATCTGGAATATTCTGTACTCATTATAGGAGCAGTCCAATCAAGGATTTTGTTGGAAACAAATGTAGATTTGAAATCTTGAGATCTTTTATCCAGAACTTTTATGCCATCAACCAGAATTTGAAATCTTGAGAGCATTGTTTCAATGGTTTAATCTTCTTCTATTTTGAAGGCTTCGTACTTCTGAATGAGCGCAAGGGCTTTTTGTTTCTTTGACTTGCGTGTTGCCTTCATGCATCATTCTCAAGGAATCAAACATGTGCTTTGTTGACTCTCTGTTTGTGATCTTCTCATACTCTGTGTATGAGATAGCACTTAAGAGAGTATTTATATCCTTGTGATGATTTCTGAAGTATCTCTTTTGATGATATGACATTCTTTTTTTGTCACTCTTCTGACCGCTTTCATCAACTGGATGTATGTACCCATCAGTCACCATATCCCAGAGATTAGCGTCATGAGTCATAAAGAAACTTTCGATTTTGTCTTTCCAGTAATCAAAGTTCTCTCCATCAAATATTGGAGGTTTGTCGTTGATTCTTTCTTTCTCAACATGGTAGTCATTGCTGATATTCTGACTTGGCCCCACCATAGTGTTTTTCTTAGCTTGGATCTTTTACTGACACGGTTAAGTGCTTGAACTCAGAACCAAGCGCTCTGATGTCAATTGAAGAATGGAAAAACACAATAAAGGGGAGTTTGAATTGGGATTTTTAAAACTTAAAGTAAGAACACATTGGTTATCCTGGTTCGTTTGAACTTAAACTACTCCAGTCCATCCGCCAAGGTGATTTCGCCTCTCTCAACGAGGTCTTAATCCACTAATCAATCTTGATTACAAATCTACTTTGACAATTGTGAAAGTCTTCTTGAGTATAAACCACTACCCAGCTTTTCTCAAGGAATTTCTCTAAACAATGTATGAATAAAAGTGTACAATAGTGTTTCTAATAAAATAGTATTACAAGGATGTTTTACACAGTTTGAATGTTTGAACGTTTGAGGATGAAAGAAATAGTTGCGTGACTGTTTTTGCAAAATCGTAAACGATTTATCCTCAAAGCTTTGTTTAAATAGGCAAAGCATGTAGGAGCTTTTGTAATGTTGATCAATGACAATTAAGGTTCTTTCCAAAAATAAAGATCCTTGTTCCCTTCCAGTCGTTACTCTTGAAATGGAAATAATTTATTTGTAACGCTTCAGAACATGCTTGCTTCAAAAGATGAAAGTAACCGTTTTTGCTTGCTTCAGAATTTTGTAGATTAGAAACACAGAGTCCTGTTTGCAGTGTTAGAACTTCTTTAAGAGATGTTAATAATCAGAGTTGAAACAGTGTTTTAACGCATCTTCTGATCATCTTCCATCAGAACTTCTCTACAAAATAGAATATAATTTTAGGGAGCATAATTGTTCTTTGTGTTGGTTATTATAAAAACTCTTCCAAGGATTGTAGAATCAAACTATGTTCTATAACCTATGCTTGATGTTGTTTCTAGCACTTTCTATTCCCTTAATATGAGTTTGATAAAGTCACTCAACAATACCAATATGATTCATTATCTCGCGCTACTCCTTTGCAAGAACAACCGTTCTTCAAAGCCTTCACTCGTTCAAATCTAAATTGCAAATTATTATCACGCAAGATTTCCAATCGATTCACCGTCTCACGCTAATGCTTTGCAAGAACCTCCTGGTCTTTAAAGCTTTCACTCGATCGAATCCAAATTACAAAATATTATCAAAACCCCCAAAGCAACACTATAATCTTTGAGGAAAATCCTCACAGTTTTTTCGATGAAAGCCCCAAAAATTATCAACCCATTCTTAGGTTACACCGGCCTATATTGAAAGTTATCAACAAAAGTCTATATGGCACCCAAACAATGAATGATTATATGTACTTTATTTATGTGTATGCATAGAAGAAGGTTGAAGATGATGAGCAAGTTTTGTATGTGTTTATAGTGTCATCAAATTGGAAATGATGCATGTATGAAGTATTTATATGTGTGCAAGTTAGAGGTAAAAGGCATTCTTAGAAATTGAAAGAAAATATAAATTTTCTAAAAAATTACAACACGTGTCGACACATATAAGTCATGTGTCGACACATGTAATGATATGTGTTGACTTATCCAAGGTTATGTGTTGACATATAGACAGAAACTATACAGGCTTTAAAAATGCAGTACATATACTGACCTGATACATGTATGTGTTGACACATAGATGAAAATTTTAAACATATGTCGACCTGAAAGGTTGTACGTGTCGATGCATAGACAAAGGCTTTACAGGTTTCATTATTAATCTACACGTGTCGACTCATACATCGTATGTGTCGACACATAGGCTTGTTTTTCATGTAAAAACTAATTTTTAATGCATCATGCCTTTTCCAAACATATTCTTAATGCATTCTAAGATCTCTAATGAAAATGTGCACATAAAAACTCAGAGGTATCGTTCAATAGACATAAATGCTAAGGTTATCCTAGTTTTGACATCATACAAAATATCTAATGGGCAAGTGCTCTCACAAAAACATGTGAATTGCAATGGTTTCTTTATCGCATGAAAGATCTTTAAGTCAAGTGTATAAAAACACATGTTATTTATTATGATAACTAAAGTGCTTTACACATTACAGTTAATCTGATGAATATGATGAAAGAAGATGAAGTAGAATTTCATCAAACCTCTATTTTATTCCACAACGGTAACACCTATTTATATATTATTTTACACAAGTGTTACATCACAAACCCTAACACACATGTGCATTGGAGAGTCTAAAAGAGGCGAGAGTACCGATGAGACCAATATTTCAAAACCATAAAAAAAAAAAATCACATCTCCATCTAATATCTTAAAGCAACAGATATACGAGTCATATCTTTTATAAATTTAATATTTCACCTATTCATAATTGAAGTGGAATTTAACTACTCACATTTCCACTAAACAATGTGTAGAACTTATTTTGTTTATGTTTGAGACTAATAGAAAGTATTTATTTAACTAAGATAAGTACAATTAAAAGATGATTAAAACAAAAAATTATATGAAATCAAAATGAAATTAATAAAATAAATTAAGAAAACAAATATATAATTTAGCCAATTTTTAATACATGCGAGACCTATTTAACAAAAGCTTTGTAAAGTCTCATTAGCTTTTATCACTAATGGTATTTTTCACCTAAATGGGGTGTGGTAGACTTACTAAAATAGTCATTTATTGGCCTTACTTTTTGCCCTATATCATATATCAGATGAATTGACCATTTTATCTTTATCACAAATTTGGTATAGAAATTTCAAGGAAGTTGCAGATATAGTGTCAATATTCAGCCCCATATTTGTTTAATTAGTGGCTAGTCCATCCTATTCACATTATTCATATACACATGACATGTGGTAAAATTAAATATTTATCAATGATATTGACTTATATTGCTTTCTCCCTAACCAACAAAATCAGCTATCGGTGCTTAACAATTATAAAAAGTATATACTTAGTTAAACTTTAGAGAGAAAGACAGATTCATTCATTCTCTAATATATATTTATTTAAACCATCAAATTTTAATTTTGTTTAAGTCTAGCTGTGATATCAAATGGGCAAATAATATTCTTTTTCTTTTATAAAATCATATTAGAAATGATTTGAGAATTTACCTTCTTTTGACACATGTATATATGATCCTCTTTGGTAAGTTACTTTCATTGATTTATATTTATACAGGGATACAGTTGTTTAATTTGTCTTTTTTTTTTTTTTTACTTTTGTTTTTACTGATGGTATGTAATGTAAAACGCAATCAGTTAAATACGGAGATTAAATATTAAAAAGAAACAAATAGTTATCGCCGGTTGGAACTTACATTTCCTATTTTCTTTGTGTTTAATGCATGTCAGTTTTGATGTTAAGTTGAATAAAAAAAATTAAAACAAAAAGAATGAGAGGGTGTAAATAGAAAGAAAAATAGTAGTGGAACATGTCCAGTCTATTTTTAAAAATTTTTAAAAGTGTAAATAAGAAGTGAATTTTGTCGAATATCATAATCAACAAAAAAATATGTTTGAATTAATTTATCAGCACATATATTTTTCTCTTTGAAAGTGTGAGATATCTTGATTCCAAAGAAGCATATTGTGTGTAAAGTATTCTTCAATTTAATTAAAAGATATCAAAGGATAATATTCAAACTAGAAAATGCACGAATGACTAATATCGAGTCTGTTTTAAATAAAAAATTTCTCTAATTTTTTTTGTTATCATATTCGATAGCAAATACGATTTCATGCAATTCAATATGCAAACTTCAATCTTAACTGAGAAAACTCCTAAGAATATTCATAAATTATCCCTAAATATGACATCACAGGTTGATATTCCAAGATTTCTTCTAACTACATTTCAACTAATATACTAACAAACAGATAACTAATTGAAAATTCAACTATTACATTTCTGTTTACCGTGAAAATTGGTAAACAACCGCTGATCTTCCAAAAAAGGGTGATTTTTGATTACTTGCAGGATCGATCAGATTGATCCTAGGACATATGCTAAATATTTGTGTTGTTTTGATAAAAATGCTAATTCTAATAAAGAACATGTTCGACTGAGAAAGGTGGAGGTTAGAGGCAGACGAAAACTTGATAAAAGTGCAAGTAAAAGTAAGTAGAAAGGGGTTGAGAAGAGTAGAAATCTGGTAAAAGTGCAAGTAAAATGAAAGGGAAAATAAACTTTGCAAATAAGATAAAAGGCTGTAAGCAGGAACGGTAAGGAATGTAAAAAGGAATGTAAAAGATTTTGATTATAAAATGTGGTGTTTCAAACGTACATTCTCAGTATTCTTTCTCACGCAGCGGGTACTCGAATAGTATTGAGTGGCTTGTACAATTGGTTCAACACACGGAAAATTTACATAAGCTTCCTATATTTATACTAGTAAAAAGTAACTGCTAGATGGTTACTTCGATCCAGGATCAGGACAAGTGTCCTTTGCATGTTCTTCGATCTTCAACTTCATGCCACGTTACTTTCTTCAACTGCCAAGTGAATTGTCTTTCCCTCTTATATTCAAATTCGAATTCGAATTGTTGCTGATATGAACGCTTCCAGGTCGAAGGTTCTTACAAGATAGAAGCCTCTGGGTCGAAGACCCTTTCAATCTTAAAGAATTCTCTAAGTGTTCTTTCCTTCTTAACAAGGATGACTTCGATGGGCCTTTTCAAAGGCTCTCAAATCAAAGTATCTTCGAATTAGACTATGTTTCCAAATCGAAGGATTCTTAATTTAGACTTCTTCGATCTCTTAGATTTCTTCAGTCTATTTTTAGCCAATAAAGCCAATATGTTTGGATGTCGAATTTAGGATCTAACAAATTGCCCCCTAAGAATTTCAATTTCGACGCTAGAAGAAATGGTCATTCTTTGATATTCCCATTCGACACATGTCTTCTTCTCGGCCACAAAAATCAGTCGTGCGATTTTCGCCATTTATCAACCACTGCTGGTATTCTGAATCATCATTACCCTTTTCCCAAGACGTCACTATCAGTCATCCGTTACATTCTGCCATGATGGCCATTATCCCTACAACCTATGAAAGTATGCCAAAAGTTCCCATCACATGTACGATAACTGCCTCAACGTTCTCCACGTGCCCCACTAACTCTGCAGCATTAAATGGTTTTGAGGGAAAACACTCTTCCCTGAACACTATAAATAGCCATGAGTTCTCTTCTTTGGAATTTTTACAACTCCTAATATTCCTTATTTACTTGCAAAAAGAAATCTTAATAACTTCATCTTCTTCGTACTTTTACTACCCTCAACCATGGTTTTCCTTTCAAACGCACCAAACAATCCCAAAACCCAGAACGCTTCTGACTTACAACAACAACCAGAAATATTTTCCACTAGTTCTGTTCCTGCTTC
Organism: Vicia faba; assembly: GCA_948472305.1. Taxonomy (NCBI): domain Eukaryota; kingdom Viridiplantae; phylum Streptophyta; class Magnoliopsida; order Fabales; family Fabaceae; genus Vicia; species Vicia faba. The sequence goes on from OX451740.1 coordinate 613,589,087, forward strand.
GACTGAGGAATGAAGGGTTGTTTTTGAACCCATGACTAGAGAATGGCTTGAAGCTTACAATTCTCAGGTACTTATTCCTGTTAGGTACTCCGGGCACATGTACGCCATATTTGGTCTGCTATCTGCATGCGTTGAGAACCCCAAACAGAATAATGCCTTCTTCCCAACTCACCCTAGGCACAAGCCTATAGGTTGCGCGAAGAAACCCAGGAATGACCTTGAGGATGCTACTCCTGCTAACCAACAGTACTCTCAAACGAAGGAAGACATAAACCTTCGGTTTATGAACAAGGGGAACAAGATCTTTCGATCTTGCCCTAGCCTTACTTCAGAGTATTTAGAATGGCTAAGTAAGATGGAAAAAGTGCATACCTAAATATGAAAAGATATGGGGATTTATGACTTGGTCATGTTGTCGAAGACTGGGTTACCTTATTTCCCTCTTATGTTGGCATCTTTGTTGTACTTCTGGGATAGCACGCATTTCACTTTCTATTTACCCTGTGGAATGGTGACTCCAACTCTTTTCGACATAGCAGCCATTATTGGTCTTTGACCAACTGGTGACTATTTCGACCCTGAAGATTTATCTGAAGAAACTATTGGGTTTTCAGCCACGAAACCCATATACACCATATTCATCAACCACTTTCACGACAAGTCTAGCAGCACTATCTCTGAAGTGGAACACATAGCTTTTCTAGCTTTGTGGTTGTCTCACTTCATTTTCTGCACCAAGTCACTTCAAGTGACTAAGAAGATGCTCACCCTTGCGACGTATCTTCATCATGGCTACAACCTTTGTTTAGCTGAATTAATTTTGGCCAACCTGTATGAGTTCATCAGCAATGGTGTGACTCATCTTAAAGTTATTGGAGATAAGGCGAGTTTGCTCCTTGTTGGCCCCTTCTGGCTCCTTCAACTTTGTCTTAGCAACACTTTTGAATCTTTTCTTCCTAAGAAGAACAAGAATAATGAGAAGGCCCCAGAAATCCTAAACAGAAAGGTCTAAGGCACTAGATTAGTCCTATTGACTCCAACTGACGAGGGTCAACAATTCCAGAAAGCACTTACTAGCTTTGTAATGATGTTTGTAGAGCGTAAGGAGTTTGTTTCGACTATGGCTCCCTTTGCCAGTCGAAAGGTTGGTCCAGAATGGTTTATCCGACCATATCCCTCATCTGATAAAGAGGACCAAGTGGAGGAGTATGTGGCTATATGGGAATCGTTTCTTCACCCAAGGATTATGCCATTGAGATTCAAGAGCTCGAAGAATCAACTCAGTTTGATTTCTTATCAACCGAATCTTGACTCTCGCCAATTCGACATCATACAATCACATCCTTCTCTAATTTATCCCCGAGAAAAGTCTCTGCTAGTTTATAATGCAGAATATTCAGAGGATGCTTCTACCAAGCATATTGGTAGGTACGTTGGTCGAACCGTACTAACTTTGTTCGACTTCAAACTCAACTTCCTGTATTCGCCTATCTTTGAAGACTGGTGGAAGCAGTACTATGAGGAAGAATTCTTCGATGCAAAAAGCTTTGATGACCGTCTTCGAGAGGCATTTATGTTGGTCTCTGACAAGATCAAAAAAGGTAATCTTTCTTTTCAAAACAAATGCCTTATTTTCTTTGATTCAATCATTCGATATCTGGCTGATACTTGTTTATTTTCTAGCCGTCAAGAGAACCATTACCAATAAAGTCGCTGAAAGCGCAAAGGGGGGAGACCTTTCTATAAAACCTCCACCACAGGTAAATATTTTCTGCCACAACTTTCTTTTCAACATATTAGTATTGATGTTGATGCTTTCAACTCCTTTCTTTTTTGGGTATTAAGAAAACTACTCCAAAGAAAAGGAAAGCTCAAGAAATTGAGATTTCCAGTGATGAAGAAGAAGAATCTCCTCCTATCCCTCTTAGGAGGCAAAAATTAAAGAAACCGACTCCTCTTTCTGAACCTCGTCCAAAAACCAACACCAAGGTTATGGATACTAAGTCTTGGCCTCCTCCTTTTATCATCAAAGAGCCAACGGAACGAGAAATAGCTGATAGGCTGAATAATCCTAATGAAAGTGATAATTCTTCTCCCGGTGCTGAAATTCCACCCCGGGTAACAACTTAGACCATCTAAAACTCTTCTTTGAATTATTTTACAATAATTCTAATAATACTCTTTTGATCCTCAAGACACTGCTGGCACTTCCAAACAAGCTCCTACACCTGTAGAAGAATCTATCATTTTAATAAACAGTGAGGCTGATCCCACTTATAGGCCTTCTTCAGTAAAGGGATCCTTTGTGAGCCCAGCCAGCGAGGTGAACCAAACCTCTGAGCATCAAGTTGCAACTATTTGGGAGCAGCATAAAGAAATACCTAGTGAGGAGAATTATGACCTGCCACACACTACTCTCAGAACCTCACTAGCCACTTATGATGAACAAGAAGAGGAAGAGGAAGTTGTTGATGATGATGTAGTCGAACCGGAGGGGGAGGACATACCAGAGGGAGAGAATCAAAATGAGGATATTTCGGAGGCTGATTGGAGAGAGAATTTTGCAGGGGGAGCAAGAAAACCTGTAAATGTCGAAGGTGCCCATATCCCGATACAAGATTTATCCGTTGGAGAAACTGTGGGCCGTGTCACCAATGAGAGAGTCACTTCGACAGGGTCCCGTACAAAGGAGGATTTGGCATTACTAAAACAGAATAATCCTCTTAGCTACTTGAACGCAATACTCGAGGGCAGAGAAAATTATTCTGATCAAAATCACAATGTTTCAACTGCGTCTGGAAAATCTACTTTAACATCTCTTCTTGAGGAGGCACTTCAGAAAGTCAAGGCGCAACTTTTTAAAAGAGATTTAATACTGACCTTAGAGGGAGAACCTACTTCTCCTTACTTTATGAAGACCACTTTAAAATATGTCGACCCTCTTGCTGCCTCCCCTGACATCGCCAACGTTATTTTGGATTTGACTTCAATTATCGATCAGGTCTCAGCTAATTATAATCGCCGAAGGACTCTCAATCGTGAAATTGAAGAGGCCAATGGCCATGTGGTTTCTTCCTGGAGTGCTGCCACTGAATCAGCTTCAAGGATAAAGGAGTTGTCGAAGGAGCAAGAGGCTAGGCAGAAAGAAGTCGAAGAAATCGACCAAAATATAGCCAGCATGAAGGCTCAGATCAGAGAATTGGAGGCTAAGATTGCCGCCAATGATAAACGGAAAGAAGAACTTCTTTCCATCAACACTGATTCTGAGAGCCAAGAGGAACTCAACGATGGATTAAAATATGTTGATCGGTCCCAAGCATTAGATGCTAAAATAGAAGCTCTTCATCAGTCAAAGGCTTTGTGCGAAAGACCTTTGGAGTTGTAGAAGATCAAATATCTCCAAATCAAAGTCAACCTCCCATTTTGATTTTGACTTTTTATTTGTATAATTTCTGTTTTTGTAATGACTTATAGCCATTTTGGTTGCTTAATGAATTTTCCATGTTGGCTCTTTACTTCGATTGAGATTAAACATTGGTTATTTTAACCTCTTGAAGTAAAGGTCTATACTTTTTCAAGTATTTACCATTTACTCTCAAGAGCCTTTGATCTTCATTTAACTCTTTAATCTCATAGGCACCACCAGACAATGTTTGGATAATCTTAAAAGGTCCTTCCCATATAGGAGACCATTTTCCCATATTTCAATCCTTTCGATCCATTGGGAGAATTACTTTCCATACCTGATCCTTAGGCAAGAATGTCTTGGATTTTACTCTTTTATTGTAATATTTTTCCACTTTTTTCTTCGCTATCCTTAAGAGATCTAAAGCTCTCATTCTTTCTTCGTCCAAATCAACCAATTCGTCTAACATCATATTTAAATAAGCTTCGGAAGGGATATCTTGATGTTTCTGAATTCTTGTTGACTGCAGACAAATTTCTACTGGCAATACTATGTCATGGCCATAGGTTAATCGAAATGGTGTCGTTCTAGTAGCTTCCTTAGGAGAAGTTCGACATGCCCATAAGATTTGGTCCAATGTTTTATGCCGATTCTTTGGCTTTTTTCCTACATGATTCTTTATCAAGCCAATTACTATCTTATTTGTTGCTTCGACTTGTCCATTAGCTTGCGCATAGTAAGGCGTAGATGTTAACAACTTTAATCCCATTTCTGTGGCGAACTCCTGCGTTTTTCGACCAGTAAATACTGATCCTTGGTCATTTGTTATTGTCTCAGGGATTCCAAACCTATATATAATGTTCTTTTGAATAAATTTAATGACATTCTCTTGGTCTGCATTGACTAACCAAATTTCTTCAACCCACTTAGTGAAATAGTCAATGCCCACCAATATATATTTCTGGCTTTTAGACGATGCTGGTCGAATCTCCCCAATGAGATCCAAGGCTCGTCCTCTAAAAGGCCAAGGTTTCACAATCGAGTGAAGTTCGCTTGCAAGTACATGTTGGATGCTTGTATGTATTTGAAATTCTTGGCAACCTTTTGAAAACTCTACACAGTATTTCAACATAGTAGGCCAATATAATCCTTTTTGAAACAGCAACCATTTCATTTTATGGCCTACATAATGTGCCTCACATGCCCTAGCATGTGTAGTTGAAAGGGCTATGTATGCCTCTGTCTCACTTAGGAATTTTAGTAGTACTCCTTCAGGCGTCATTTTAAATAAATCGTTTCACATTAGAATATAACTTAGCGCCCTGTACTTTATTTTTCATTCTGTCGAAGCCATTGGATTTTGAAAATAATCTACTATAGGCTTTCTCCAATCTTGTTCTGTTAGATTGTCTATGAATGAAATTTCAAAGTTTTCTTGGTCAGCGTACCCCAATTTTGTTGTTTCCAAATCTGTTGGAGACAACTTGGTTGATGTTACTCTTCTTCTAACTTCGATTGCTTGTTGTAATTTTTCTTTCGAAATTTTATACTCAAATGCAATATGTGCTAAGTCATTAGCCACTTGATTTTCCAATCTTGGTATATGTCGAATGATGATCACTTCAAATTTTTTCAACAAACGATTGGCTATTACAAAATACATTATAAGATTTTTCTCTTATACATTTTTATTCTTTCGTAACTTGCCTTATGACTAACTCAGAATCTCCCATTATTTTGACTCGAGTTTCCCCCAATTACAACAAGATTTCAAGGCCTACGATTAGAGCTTCGTAATCAGCCTCATTGTTCGAACAAGAACCTTTGATCTTGTACTTGAATGTTGTTTGAATTTTATTTGGAGAAATAATTAGAACTCCTACTCCAGTTCCATCTTTATGATTGGAAACGTAAAAGTATAACTTCCAGGGTTCGATCTCCAAGTAGTTTAATGATTCTTCATTTATTGAGTGGTCAACTATAAAGTCTGCTACCACTTGACCTTTTACAGCCTTGAGAGGCATAAAGGTTAATGAATACTCAGTTAATGCAAGTGCCCATTTTCCTATTCGACTGTGCAAGATGGGTTTCGGCAACATATATTTGAAAACATTAAAATGAGATGAAACATAAACATCAACTGGTTTTATATATTTCTTGAGTTTTGTACATGAGAAGTAAAGACATAAACATAGTTTTTCAACTTTGCTATATCTAGTTTATGCATAATTTAAAACTCTACTGAGGTAGTAGATGGGTCTTTCGACACCATTTTCATTCTCTTGAGCCAACATGCTCCCTAGGGTTTTATCAGATGCAGCTATGTACAATCTCATACTCTTATTTCTACAAGGAGGTACCAGAACAGGTGGCTTGGTGAGGTATCCTTTGATCTTGTCGAAGGCCTCTTGTTGTTCTTTCCCCCACTTGAATCCTCCTTTGTTGAGTCGAAGTAGTGGTGAGAAGGCTTGCGTTTTTCCACTTAAGTTGGATATAAATCTCCTCAGGAAATTTATCTTGCCAAGTAGAGATTGCAACTCCTTCTTGCTAGTTGGCGCTTTTAATTCTAAAATGGATTTGGTCTTGTTCTGGTTTATTTAGATTCCCTTTTTGTGGACCACAAAGCCTAAGAAGTCCCCTGCGTTGACGCATAAAGTGTACTTTAGAGGATTCATCTTTAGACCATAGCTTCTCATCCTTTCGAAGGACTGTCGAAGGTGGTCTATGTGATTCTTCCCTGAAACAGATTTGACAACAATATCTTCAATATAAATCTGCATAAAAGTTTCAATAAAATCATGGAAGATGGAATTCATTGCCCTTTGATATGTTTCCCCTACATTTTTAGGCCAAGGGGTATCACCACCCATTCATAAGTACCTAAAGCTCCAGGGCATCGAAATGTTGTTTTCGACACATCCTCTTCAGCAATGAAAATTTGATTATATCCAGAATATCCATCAAGCATACTCATGTATTCAAAGCCAGCGGTAGAATCGACAAGCATTTCCTCCATAGGCATTGGATATTCATCTTTGGGTGTTGCAGCATTTAAATCTCTAAAATGAATGCACACCCTTAAGGTACCATTTTTCTTCATAACAGGCACTATATTTGCAATCCATTCGAGATACCTGGTCGTTCAGATAAACTTTCATTTTAGCAGTCTTTCGACTTTCGTCTTGATCTTTGACAAGATTTCTGGTGCAAAACGCCTTGGAGTTTGCTTCATAGGATTTTTTCTAGGCTTTATTGGTAGTTGAAGCTCCACCAATCTTCTGTCGAGAGCAGTAATTTTGTCATAATCCCATGCAAAGAAGTCTTTAAACTCCTTCAACAATTGGATTGTTTCGACCCTGAGCGCTGGATCTATCTTCGCACTGATGTAAGTTGGTCTTTTCACTAAACCTTCGCTCAGGTCTATTTCTTCCAGAGGATCCTGCGCTAGCATTTTAAAATTGTCTGCCAACGGATCCTTTTCAAAATCCAAAGGCTCATCATCATAGATGGCATCTAGCCTCTGGCGTCTTTCTTCCTCCCTTTTTAAGTCAGGTGGTTCTGGTTTGAAGTCTTTCTCAGGACCTTCTGGAAGAAACACTCGCTCATTGGCTTCGACAACCATATACTTGACTTCAGCCTCTAAGGCTGCTATCATTCTACTTTCGGCCACATATGCCGAAATTCTTTATAAAGCTTGTGATTCAGTCATCACCACTGAATTCACTTCCCCATCATGTTGGTTGTATGTCATCAACTCCTGCATAGTCAATGTTTGATAAATCTTCTATATCCCACTGGAACCCATGGTCAGAGTGTAGGTAGAGGGAGCAAAAGGCATTTGGTGCTGGTGTTAAATCAAAGTCTGGAGGATTTCATTTCCTTATGTGAGCCAGATTTCTGTCGAAGTTTATTCTATCGACATTATTAGCTTCGACCATATAGTATCTTTGATCTGCTTTAATATTTTCAACTATACCATTTGGGCGCCAAATGGTAACACGTTGGTGCATTGATGATGACACTGCTCCTATGCCATGTATCCACTCTCTACCTAAGAGTAAATTATAGTTGGGCTTCGCTGAAATGATCATAAACATAGTTGGTCGAAGTATTGTTCCCACCTTGAGGTCTAATTGTATCACCCCCATAGTGGTTCCAATACCTCCCTCACAGTTCGATAGAACCATGTTGTGAGGTTTGATATCTTCACCCCTTTGCCTAGTTTCCTTAGCATACCTTGGGGAATTATATTTATTATGGCCCCACAATCAACCAGAATTTTGTTGATGGTTGTTTCCCCAACTTTTTCTCTGATGAACAATGGTTTAAGGCGATTCTTCATCGCCTTAGTGGGGCGTTCAAAGAAAGCATTTTGCTCTTCGACACAACCATTGTTCATGAGGTAGTAACAAACTGGCCTATGTTTGGTTATCTCCTTCTCGACATATCAGTCAGTCTCTTCGACTTCGACTTGGAGGTCATATTCCCTGGGTAATATTGATACTACATTCACCATAATATCTAAAGTAGCATCAGATTCAGAATTACCTTAATCATTTGATTCACCTTGTTCTGGCCACACCAATCTTCTAGCAATTGGTTTTCTTTCCAAAGGCTTTCTTTGCTTGCCTTTTTCCTTTCTTTGTGGAACATTGGTGCTTGATTCAGGTTGAGGCTTCCCTGTAGCCTCTCTTTGGGCTTTTCACCGTCTTTGATATCTCCTCCACTGGGAGCGGGACATGGGATTTTTCCATTTGTAGTTGCTCGACACATGAGCCACTTTGTTTTTGTAGTTTGGAATTCCTTCTTATAGGCCAAGGATGATCATCTTGGCACATCAAATGTTTGCCATTTATCCTCACTGGGCCTTTTTTCTATTTGCTGTCTTCAGCCAAGTGTCCACAGGGACATTTGTTGGAGGCCTGAAAGTTGATGGCCTCTTCACCGTGTTCATTGGTCCCTTCCGATATCCTCTTCTAGGATCATATCGGACCTCAGGATCCATGTCAGGTTGGGCATTGGTGCCCCATTTCTCCTTTGCTGCCCTCATACCCTATATGTGTTCTGCAGCCTTTTTGTTGAAGATGGAGCTGCATTTGGGATACCACATCACTTCAGACTTCTTTTTCTGGCATTGTTGCAGAAAATATGCCAGATTCTCATTCTCTTTAGGAACTGTAGTTTTATTGACTTTCTCTTGTGGATGGCATCTTTTGAAGCCATCGCCCCAGATACTTCAACCATATTGACTTCTACGTTGCTCTTGGCAGCGAGATTCAGCCTTTGCAATTTGGCTTCTAAGTTCTCTATCGAACTCGTGAAGGCAGCCAAATAGGAACCTGTAGTAGTCCCTTCGTTTGAGCCTTCAGTAGCTCCTTTGTTTGAGCCTTCAGTAGCTCCTTTGTTTAAGCCTTCAGTAGCTCCTTTGTTTAGGCCTTCAGTAGCCTTTCTCACCCTTTTGAAAGTCTTTCTAGAGATGTTCCCAGTGAAACTACCAAAAACAGGATTATTGACAAAGTCTTCTGAATCATCGGCCATGTTGATGCGTGGGGGTTCAGCATAGTGGGCATCAGCTTGTAATGGGTTTGCATCAATTTTCATTGGAGGTTTGTTAGCAAACTTGAGTCGACCCTCCTTGATCTCTCCTTGAACAAGATCCCTAAAAAGAAAACATTGTGAAGTTTTATGGCCCAAAAAATTATGATACTTACAAAAACCCCTTTTCTTTCTTTGTTCTAAAGGAGGCATTTTTGCCCTTGGGGGCACTATCATTTGGCAATCTTTAACTAGAAAGTCAAATATCTCGTCACATTTTGTGACATTGAAACTATATGTTTTCTTTGGGAATCTATCATTGTTCTTTTCAGACTCAGTAGGATTCTTCCCATTTGAGGGCATTAGCAATCTGCAAGAATATGGTGGCCCTTGCTTTAATTATGCTAAATCTATTTCACTTTCTTCGACAACTATAGGATCACTAGATGTCTCTGGATCGTCATCATCCATTTCGACATAGGATACCATTTCTCTTCGATGAGTCTTAGTTGCTTTAGCTTTTTCAGCTTTAAGACGTTTTACCTATCGAACTCTATTGTCCAATTGGGCCATATCTCTCAGGTACTGGGTATCTAATTTTTTTCCTAATAGAATAATCTAGGCCCCCTGTTTCCATTTCGACCAACTCATGCTCAGGCGCTTGTGTAAAGCATCTGGCTTTAAGTAGTCAAAATCTATTTAGATATTCATCTATTGGCTCAACGAATCTCCTTTTCACACTAGCCAGTTCTTTCAGACTTATTTTGGTCTATCCCATGTAAAATTGTTCATGGAATAATCTCTCTAATTGATTCCAGTTGTGGATCGAATTGGCTGGGAGGGTGGTAAACCAAGTAAAAGCATTTTTAGTTAAGGAACTTGATAAGTACTTAATCCTAAGGCTCTCGTTATTTGAGATTTCCCCAACTTCTATAAAATATCTTGCCACATGTTCGACCGTAGATTCTATTGTATCCCCAAAAAATTTGGTGAACTTTGGAACTTTCCACATAGGAGGTAAATCTGTTTGCAAGATATACTCTGAAAATGGGGATGTAAAGTTTGGCCTATGAAAGCCAATGTTCATTCCATTCTTTATTATGATTCTTTTGATCATGGCTGTCAGTTTATTATCGGTTCAATAATTATTGTGTCGAACCTACTGTATCACTTCGTCAGCATTTTGGTTTGTAATTACCATAATTACATCTTGATCGACATCTCTAAGGATCTATGGGGGAACTCTGGGTATTTCGACCCTAGGTTGTTCGATCTCATTCTATGGTTCATTCTCACTGGCTGTAGATTTTGGTTAATGGTCACATCTTCCTCTAAGACTATACCCTAATTCCCTCTTATTGGCGCTCTTTGGGGTTGTCGAATAGATTGGGGAACCCTAAAAAATCCAGCCATGCACGTCATTTGAGTTGTTATTTGCGGATTCGGCTGGGTGGTATTTTGTATTAGAGGGTTCAGCACTGTACTCAAAGTTTGTGCCAACATTTGTACAATATCATGGTTACTTTCGTCCATTTGTTGCCTCTAAATTTCCGTAGAAGCATTTGTGAGACTTGGTATTGCATGGGATGTCCCTCCCAAGAGTTGGTTTCTACCCAAATTCGCCATACCGGTTCCAGATCCCTATAATGCCGAAGACGCACTCACCAAAGGTTCTGAAAATGTAGGCGAAGCGTTCATAAGGCTAGCCATTTCAGTAGTTGGAATGCCATAAGGCTGGTCTCGACCCATCCAGGCTGTCAAAAGTCCTGGGGGAATATAGGGTCGAGATCCTAGATTTACCCTTGGTGGGGGTGTTCCTAATGGACTTCTAGGACCTACATACGAGAGTATTGGTCCCGTTTGTGCTACTGTCAACGTTGGTGTCGAACCAACGGTTAATGGGATAGTTTCACTAACGGTCGGTATAACCGTTGTTTCCGCAACAATTGATGGAGGTATTTCTCCATTATTTGACTGATTAGCCATTTCACTATTTCTTCTCCTAGTTGTACACTCGTTGGTGGTTAATTTACCACTTCTTAATAACATACAACACTTTGTAAAAGAAAAGAAATTATGTAAAGCATTTATGTTAATATAAATAAGCAAACAAAAATTAGCAACGTCCCACCGGGTGTGCCAATTTGTTTATCGTGAAAATTGGGAAACAATCGTTGATCTTCCAAAAAAGAGTGATTTTTAGTTACTTGCAGGATCGATCAGATTGATCCTAGGACATATGCTAAATATTTGTGTTATTTTGATAAAAATGATAATTCTAATAAAGAACATGTTCGACTGAGAAAGGTGGAGGTTAGAGGCAGACGAAAACTTGATAAAAGTGCAAGTAAAAGTAAGTAGAAAGGGGTTGAGAAGAGTAGAAATCTGGTAAAAGTGCAAGTAAAATGCAAGGGAAAATAAACTTTGCAAATAAGATAAAAGTTTGTAAGTAGGAACACAAGGAATATAAAAAGGAATGTAAAAGACTTTGATTATGAATTATGGTGTTTCAAATGTACATTCTCAGTATTCTTTCTCACGCAGCGGGTACTCGAATTGTATTGAGTGACTTATACAATTGGACGAACACACAGAAAATTTACATAAACTTCCTATATTTATAATAGTAAAATGTAACTGCTAAACGGTTACTTCGATCCAGGATCAGGATAAGTGTCCTTTGCATGTTCTTCGATCTTCAACTTCATGCCACGTTACTTTCTTCAACTTCCAAGTGAACTGCCTTTCCCTCTTATATTCAAATTGAAATTCAAATTGTTGTTGATACAAACGCTTCAAGGTCGAAGGTTCTTACAAGATCGAAGCCTCTAGGTCGAAGACCATTTCAAATCTTAGATAATTCTCTAAGTGTTATTTCCTTCTTAACAAGGATGACTTTGATGGGCCTTTTCAAAGGCTCTCAAATTGAAGTATCTTTGAATTAGACTATGTTTCCAAATCGAAGGGTTCTTAATTTAGACTTCTTCAATCTCTTAGATTTCTTCCGTTTATTTTTAGCCAATAAATCCAATGTTTCTGGGTGATACGGTGGGAGAACTGACTTGAAGGTTTTGCGTTTGATCGCAAATGTTGCCGTTAGCAAGAGTCTCCACCGACTTTTCTTTTATCCAAAAGGAAAGGTAAAAAAGCACCGGAAAGACCTTTGATATTATTTCTTGAGTTCGGGGGGTAGATTATGAAAAGGGAAGGTATTAGCACCCTTTTCATCCATGGTTTTCCATGGGCTCTTAGTTACTTGCTAGATCACTTGCTTTTGTTTGAAATTGTGCTTTGTGTGGTTTTTTTGAAAGTATTTTGTAAAGAGGCCATTGTTTAGAAAATCTTTGTAATGATTCTTGTTTGTAAGAATGTATACAAAGATGTTTGATCTTTTGAAAATGTATTCAAGTTTGTAAGATGTTTGAAAGTGTAAGTGTTTGTTTTGAAGATAGCAAGGTTGTTTGTTTGAAATTGAGCAAGTAATTAGGAGCATTCTACCTACTCAAAAGTCTTTCTTGTTCATTTTCGTTTTCCTTTGACATTGTTATCTTACCATTAATTTGGTAAGTAACACTTTCTTTGGATGTAAACGGGACGAGCGTGGGTCATCGTATAACCATGATTAGCAATGTTGCAAAGTATCTTAGCGTTCTTTTTAGGGACTAAGATCATTTGAAAGGCAACTTAGATAGTGTCAACGAGGGACTATGATCTTGTATTTGCTTTGTTTTTGCTAAGATACCTTACATGCGTAATATGAACATTTTGTATAAGGCAACCAAGTGCAATAACCCTAAGGGTGTTTGTGTGCAAGTGTATTATTTTCATGCTTGATTTTGTCTTGAATTAGGGTTTTCTAAGTATTGGTTTTAGTCTTTACATACAAACCCTAATTACTAGCATGTTATATATAAAGCGATAAATTGTGGAATTTAAAGTTACTACGCTATTACAACATTTGTGGGGAGGGGGTGTATAAATTGAATGGGGGTTGCAAGAATTTTAAACCTGGTTAGTGTATTACAACCATATTGAATTGGTATCAATGTACAAGGAAATAAATAAGTACAAAGTATAAAATGAATAAATGTACAAAAATGCAAAATGTGAAGTAAATGGATATTTGTTTGGTTTTCATGAGAAAAAGGGAATTTTTTAAAACCTAATTAATTAAAGAACATAATTAATCAAAATTAAATTTATTAAGAATTTTTTTTAAATAAAACCCTAAATTTGTTAATTGATTAAAAGAAAATAAGTTTAGAAAATGTATTTTTTGGTATTTTTGTCTTAAAAATATTTATAGCATTATAAAACATTTTTGACCTTTTTTATATATGAATAAATATATTTTAATCGGTGTAAAATAAAAATAAATATTAACCTAGTTTTATTAAATTTACAAGACTAGTTAATAAAAATAAATAAAGTATAGTTAAATAAAACATTTTTTTTGTGAAAAAATAAAATAAACTAAGTTAAAATAAAAATCTAATTTTTTGTGATTTTTTAATATTAGGAAAAATGTTTAAGAAAATAAAAAAGAAATAAATAAAAAAAAAACAAAAATAAATAAACTTGGGTCAGGGGTGCAAATAGCCTGCAGGGAGTTAGCTAGCAAAAAAAAACAAAATAGACAGGCCCAAGAAGGCCCAGCGCGTGCAAAAAGAAAAATCAGAAAACAAGGAAATGTGAAAAATCCAAAAGGGTACCACTGGGGCTCGAACACAGGTCCCATAGGTTACAGGCGCGCGCTTCTACCACTGGGGTGGCTATACATCCGTTAACATAAGCAAAACAATAAATATTCAAGGCAAAACGTGCCCTGATGACTTCATCTTCAACCTCCATCCAAACCAACTGTAACTTGCTTATTTCTTATCAAAAATGAAAACTATAAACATGAAACTTGTAGCGAATTTTCTCACGGTTTCAGAAATGTAAAGCATTAAAACTATAGATCAAAGATAAGCATGAATTTTAATGGCCCTAATCTGAACCCTAAAAATCTCAGAAATTTTAGTTTCAAAATTCTCTAAGCTCAAGCAAAATTAATGGAAACTATGGACATGGTTAGATTTAGGGCAATGATATCTAGATGTTTTGTTAACAAATAAATCATTGACGATACATGTATGAAGAGTTCCAAAGTTAGAAAACTTACCTCAAAACTGGAAATCGTGTTTTGAGTTTGAGCTTGTTTCAAGTGATGGTGATGATCAGGTTAGCTTCCTTGAGGTCCCAGGAAGCTAATGCAATGATTAGGTTGAGCAATGGATGGCTGAAATGGTTTGGAGAAGTCAATGTGCAGAGCTCTGTTTCTGGAAATGGAGGGTGGTGTTAATGGTGTTACAATTCTATAACAGGGTGTGGGATCAACTCTATATGATGTTTAGAAACTTTAGAAATCAAAAGGCCAAGAAACACACGAGTAGATTATGAGTTTCAAGTTTTTGGTCAGTTTGTGTGAAAATGGAAGTGTGAAGTATGATTCTGAGTTCTAGGTTCTTTAAAGGCTTGAGCATTCATGTGTTTGTGTCAAATGGTTTGTGTATGTATAAACAAAAGTGTTTGAGAGCTTTGGACAATCAGAAGTACAAGTCTCTAGCTTTTGGCTAGGTTACTTGATTTTGAAGTAAATAGGGAAACAAGTTTCAAAAAGAGGTACAATCATGGGATGGGTGATTGTAAGTGTTTAAAACATTTCTCATGAGTTATAGGACCTGTTTGATCAGAAGAGAACAAGTGCAAGGCTCAAGAACAAGTTTTGTACACAAAGTCACTTTATCAAAATGGCAATGTAACCTTTCTTCCAAAAATGGATATAAAGCATGTCCATGTATTGAATTCTTGAAGTGAGACCTCTAACAGCTGTGTAAACCATTAATTATGGAGTTCCTAACAAGTTTGAGGGCAACAAAGTAGTGTTTATGCGGGAACCAAATTTTTCTCGAACAAAATATTTTTGCTATCTATCAGGCGTTGAACACCTAACTTCAGCAAACGACAACCAGGAGGTAGAAACGAACACATGTGGCAACCTTCACCACAACCCGGAAATAAACCGGCCAACAGCAAATTCTTCTTGACAGTCATGAGGGACGTAGAAACTTCATTGATAGAGGTAACAAACAAATCAGTGTCAACAACATTAACTCCACGGCCGTGTTTAGGCATGGGAGCCGTTATGACATTTGGCTTCTCTGGAGCATTAAAATCTATTTCCTTGGCTTCGATCAAGTCTTGTACTTTGTTCCTCAGAGCCCAACAATCATTTGTATCGTGACCAGGACTCTAGGAATGATAGGCACACCGAGCATTCAGATTATATCGGGGAGATGTAGTATTTGGATTCTTGGGAGCTTTTTCAAGGTTGCCAAGTTAGATCTCAGCAGATGAGGTAGAACTTCAGCCAATGTCATGTTGATTTAGGTAAACGGCCATTGTGGTCTTTCCACCCTTTGTTAATTGTTGCATTGTGGAGAGGCTGCAGGCCTAGCTATCATTATGGCACTTACTGTCTGACGATGTTCAACCCTGTTTTGGCCCCTCTGGCTATAGATGGCACTGACTTCCTTCTTACCAGCAAAAGGCTTCTTTACTGAAATCGAAGAGGCATCCTTCTGTATCTTGTCGCTCCGAATCCCAGCTTCTACTCTTTCTCCAGTTAAAATCAGTTCGGTGAAACCAGCTGACGAGCTGCCGATCAAATGATTAAAGAATGGACCAGATAGCATCCCCAAAAACATATCAACCAACTCCCTATCAGACAACGGGGGTTGAACTCTCCCTGCCAAGTCTCTCTAATTCTGTGCATCGTCCTTAAAGCCTTCACTTGCGCCCATGGCCATACTCTGGAGTTGAGTACGATTAGGAGCAAGGTCGGCATTGTATTGATACTACTTATAGAACATAGCAGCCAGATCTTCCCAATTTCAGACATTGGCTCCCTCCAGCTGGTAGAACCATTCAAGTTGAGTCCCTGATAGACTATCTTGAAAGAAATGAACCCACAAATTTCTATCAGCGGTGTGGGGTTGGATCTTTATGACATAAGAGCGGAGATGGAGTTTTGGGCAGGACACCCCATCATACTTAGCAAAAACTCGAGCTTTGAACTTCTGCAGGATGACCACTCCCGACACCAATCCCAATTCTTCAAAATCTAGTCCAGGTATCCTCTGAACTTCCATGGCACTCAAACGATCTTCCAACTGCTTGTATTTATCCTCAGTAGGAGGATATTGCTCATCATTGTAGTTGGTATCATTATCAGAAACTGCAGGACTGATATCTTTCTCTTCTTCTTGATTCTCCCCTTCATTGGATTAAGAGGTCAAATTGACTTGTTGCTTCAATCGCTCTCCAAACCTTCTACCCATATTCAGGATACCAGCAACCTTCTTCTTTTTCTTCTTCTCTTTCAGAATAAGGGCTTTCAGATCCTCTTTCCCTTTTGCCAGACTTATGAACATTTTATGGAACTGGGCGTTCTGTGCCTGAAGGTCCTTGATGGTTTGCTCGGAATACATTTCTGCTGAAATAAACAGCGAAGAAGATGAGAAACCTGTAATGGTACCTGTACATGCAATGCTATGAATGGGATTCGCATGCAATGATTTCAAATACTTCGGGAAATTTAAAGTTGCAAACCAAAGTAAAAAAAAGATTTTATTAGCTGAATTTGAAGATTCAAAATGCCTTTTAGGCGTTACAAAAACAAATCTAAAACTAGAAAAGAAATCAAAATTTCCATGGATGCTTCCTCTTTGTGTCGAGATAATCATTGAGTCCTCTTTCTTCATGGAGTTGCTTTGTGAGCTCTAAAACCTTCCTCTCCTGAGCATGGAACTGATCCCTGTAAGTATCTCGCTCCTCTTTCAACTGAATCCAATATCTTTGTAATTCCCCAAGATCAGTGGGCATATAAGAATAGAGAACCATGTAAGGAATACCCCCTTCAGTAGTAGGTTCCACAATCACTGGTAAAACAGCCACATAGGGCATCATAAGTTTCTGGGCACGAGTTCGTACCCACTAGAGGTAAGGTTCCATGGGAATGGAAGTCTTTGGCCCCAAAGCCCTGGCGCCAGATCGGTTTACCATGCCCCAAGCTCGTATGAACCTCCGGCGATATTCATGAGTGTCATCCTCATAGTTGAATACAATGCCCTCGATAAGTAACTCATGGGGACCATCCCTTCGAGCGTAACCAAATTGTCGCAGAGCTAAACAAGGATTTTAGGTTATACCCCCTATGATACCAAGTAATGGGACATTAGGGTACTCCCAGCAGCGGTCAATAATAGCAGTGTTTTCCATAGCTCGAGAACACCAAAATATATCCGTGTGAGCGAGTGACATTATCCTTTGCGACCAACCCAAAACTTTTCATTCTTAAGTATGCACTTAGGGAGGTGAGAAATAAACTACCTCGACAGCAAGGGCATGCAACACATAAGAACCCCTCTTCTCTTCATGGTACGAGTATGGAGAGTGTGCAAAATATCTCCGAGCAAGGTAGGCACGGGGTTGCGGGAGAGGAAGATCTTGATGGCATTCACATTTATAAACGAGTCCGGATTAGGGAATAAGACTAACCCATAGATTAGAAGAGTCAAAAACTCCTCAAAAGCCTGAAAATCCATATCATCCCAAAATAGCTAGGCCTTGTCTATCATAAACTTAGCTAGAAAACACTTGACTCCGCTTCTGGCTTCCCAATTGGATACCACGTCGGCCCGTTTCAGATGCAAAGCTGAGGCAATGACTTCTGGCTTAGGAACTTCTTCTAGACCTGTTAAGGGTAACTGTCCAATAATGGGTATATCCAATAGCTGAGATAATTCCTCCAAGGTAGGCACCAACTGATAGTCTGGAAAGGCGAAGCAGTGGTGCTTGGGATCAAAGAACTGAAAAAGTAAACTCATCATCTTTTGATCAAAGTTTGAAGTAACCAGGTTGAGAAGTTGACCGTGTCTCTTAGTGAACGCAGAAGTTTCATAAACCCTTAATACTAGCTCTTTGAGTTGGGAAGGTATCTTCACAAAGCTGATTCAGATAGTGTTCCTACGAACGAAATCCATGATCTACAAAATAGAACAAAGATAAATTCCCTTGGTCTTTGAAATGGTTAGTGCAATAAGAATGAATTCTATGTTATGATGCATGATGTCATGATAAACCACAGGTATAACGAACACAAGTATAGCAAACACAGTCAAATCACCCAAAGTCCTTAGGCTTAAGGCCTGCATGAGGTTAATGGTTATACCCTCTTGAAGTTTAGTTGGTTTCAAACCTGTCTTAAAAAGTAACCGGGTCCTAAGGGATCTCCATATCACTGACCATCCTTTATCGGGCATTGTCTCAGCTCAAGCAATCTTTTCTTGCGGCTGAAATATCCCGAAAGTATGATCTCAATGAGTGTAGCATCGAGTATCAACCAATCCTCAGCTCTACACCGAGGTAGGCTATCTCACTACTTTCTAATGGCCAAGTTTGTTCAACTAAGGTTCTAAGGTCCGTCAGTGCTTCACGACACCACTCGGCGGCCCCGTATTCTCCTCGTTTCCCCATGAAGGATACCGGTACCAACCAAAGTGCCACACCAACACAGCCATCACTTAAACCATATCGGTCTACGACGTACAGTCTCCATGATCTATTATTGTTTACCTAATGAGTGCCCCTAGATCTAGGTGTAGGATCTATAGTAACCCAAGCAAGACCCTTTAAGAATAAAGCAAGAAAGCAAGAAAGCAATTTGAAACATGACCTAGATCCTAAGGTTTACCCCACTTATTTAGTCCCCAGAAGAGTCTCCAGTTCTGTGATATGGTGGCAGAGCCAACTGTTTTTACTGGTTTTGCATTTTTTGTTAGCAAAATGTCGCGGTAAGCAAGAGTCGCCACCGACTTTTATTTCATCAAATCATGGAAAAGGAAAAAGAATAGAAAAAAAACCTTTTTTCGAGATATTTTGAGTACGGGGGGTAGATTATAGAAAGGGAAGGTGTTAGAACCCTTTCTATCCATGGTTTTCCATGGGCTATTAGGTACTTTCTCATTTTTCAAATTTCTTGTGTGTGCTTGTTTTTGAAAATGTTTTACTTCGTGATAACCCTCGTATCAGTCCTCAAGGGTGTGACGAAGTTTATTTTTGAAAATTTGTTTTGAAAGGTGTTTACGAGAGAATTTTTGTTGAGCAAGTACTTAAGATTCTACCTACTCGAAAAAGATTATTCGTTCTCGTTTCCTTTAGACAGCGCTATCCTACTATTAAGGAGTAGGTAGCCCCATCGTTGGAGTTTGTAAGGGACATTCGAAAGGGACAAGTACAATCACTAAAGCAACATTTAGAAAATTTTAGTAGTAACCCTAGAGTCTTAAGATCTTTCTGAGGCAACATTTCCGAGGCAACATTTCCGAGGCACCATTCGAATGGGACATTTTGATCTTTTAGACTGGAGGGAAACCACTAAAATCTCCTATGCTTAATGACTGTTTACCGAAGGCAACCGAAGTGAGGTAAACCCTAGGGGTGAATATGTGCATGTGAATTGTTTCAGTTAATCAGTCTTTGCACATTAGGTGATCTACCGTTTTAATTTTCAGATATTCTTGCCATACAATCCTATTAGCATACATCTAACAGTTAAATATTTGCAGGAATTTAAAGTGCGAAAAATAAACCTAGAAATTACAAGGCTTTGGCAGTTACATAATCATCTTGACTGAAAATGAAATGCAGAAGCTTAAAACCCTAATTACTATTACAACCTCGAAACAGTTACAATAATAATAAAAGAATTAAAATGCGCGCGGCAAATTAAATGCGAGAAAAAATTGAAAACCCTAAAAAATCTAATTGGAAAAAAATGTAAGTTATTTTTGAGAAAAGACTTAATTAGGTTTTGTACAACTAGAACCCTAATCCTGATTATTTTTAATTATAAAAGAAATTGAAATTAACCTAATTTAAACTAAATTAAATAATTCAAGAAAATAAAATGTTTTATAAAAAAAGATTTTATGTATTTTTTGTGGTTTTTATTTGAGAAAAATAAATTTAATTACAAACTTAAAACCTAATTTCTAATTAGTTTTATTTTACAAAAAAGAATTAAATTATCCTAGTTTCTAATTAAATTAATTAAAGAAATAAGTATTTCATGAGAAACATAATTTTTGTATTTTTTTTGTGATTTTTGATTAAATAAATAAAAGATTTTTTGATGTTAATTAAAATAATTAAGGAAAATAATAAAAGAACTAAAAATAAGAAAAATAGAAAAAAAGGAAGAAATGGGTCTGTGTTATGCTGAATGGGGGGGTGTATTTTTGGATTTTCAGGCCCAATAGCCCTTCAAGCTCGGTCAGTGCTTGATTTCCTATGGTGTTGACTTGAGGGTGCATCATAGTCCCTCACTGCTGGAGCGTACATCTGGCTTAATGATAGATCCACTGGCTGGCTACTGGAAACGCACGGTAGGCCTTTGGATGAGAATTGCACACAATTTGTGAACAGAAAATAAGAAAATAGGTGTTGCTGGGACCTGGGATCAACCCAGGTCCTTATGCTTACCACTGAACACCCTTGCCAGCTGCGTTATTGTGACTTGTTGTTAGCATAGTGAAAACAAAATATAACATAAAGAAGACAAATAACTGAATCCCACGTGCACGAATTTTCAAATGGGCGAATGGATGATTGCCATGCATCGTCTTCTTCAGGGAACCGTCGTGTTAGGCAGATGACTTATACCTACAGACAGTGTCTGTAACTACAAGTCTGTGAATTTCAAAAATCAACACAACGCAAAATAAATAAAATTAAAGACCATGGATCAACCGGATTTGGCCCTCTAATCATCATGGTGTCCTTCATTTAGGCTAATTGTTCCTGTATTCAAAAACCCCAAAACACATGTGGATACCCTAACAATGACAAGTACAGATATAGGCTTCAAAAATATAATTAAACTATTCACTCAGCTTGCAAACATGATAAGGATCACAAATATGTCAATCAAATATGCTAACAATGCAGGAATTGATGTATCGTTTTCAAAAAATAAGGAAAACCGTGGGAGTGATTGCATGCGTTTCTGGGTGAGATAAGACTTACAAATGATCCAGTTGGCTTCAGGGATTCTCTAGGATACGATTGTTGGCTTTGAATTGTTCTGAAATGCCCTGTGGAGTGAAAACTGAGTCACACTTTTTGTCCACTTTTTTGAGTTTGTTATTTCTCTTCTACGACTGCAAAACCTCGTCTTACGCTTTGTACATGTCCAATATATATCTAATAATGAATTAGGGTTATAAAATTGGCTTGAATCTTTGCGATTATGGAAGATTTGATTTGATTTCTGTGCCATATGTAAACTTGCTATTTTGAGCCAAATCATCCCTTTCTTGTACCAATTATGCTTGATTTGTTTTGGTCTTGATATCTCAGCATATTTTGATTGCCAACCTATCCAAAAATCAAATCAAAACATATCTTTGCTATTATTCACCAATTACTTGATTTAATTCAATTTTTAATTAATAAAAAATAAAAATAAATTGAAAAATGAAGCAAATAATGTGTGGGTGAATATTTGGGTCGTGGACCATGTTATAAGTGAGGTGCAAGCATAAAAAGTTAGGCCCATTTGGCAAAAATGCATTTTTGAGCATATTTGACTTTTGGCAATTTTACAAAAAAGGTTAACTTTGACAAGGTATATCTCCTCCACTTGTAACCCTAGAGAGGTGTTATTTGACTTTTTAGAAAGCTTAGTATGTCCCATAAGCAACCTTTTTGGTCTCATCTCAATTGAGTCTTCCATGTTCATGTAAGAAGCTTTGCCCCAAAAGGTGTTTTTGTTGACTTTTCAAAAGGACCCATAATGTAGAAATTCATATCTTTTTGTGGGTGCATATTTTGAACTTGTGGGATGAATATGAGTTGTTGGGAATTACATCCTCTTCAAAATGAGCTTTGGATAGAAAATTTCTGATAAAGCATGTGGAAGTTATACTTGGTCCAAGTTTGGTTGACTTTTCTTGAGAAACCCTAATTTAGCAACTTTTGGGTTTTGATGAATTTGGAGCATTCCTTGAAGAATCGTGATTAACCGTTGATAAAATGATGGATATCACTTCAAAATGTTTATGTTGACCAAAAATCTTTAAGTTTGACTGTATGTGGGCCACAATTGACTTTTGACCTAATACAGTCGATTCTCAAGCATCTGAGCAGTTGACTGAGCAAACTTCTTGTGCAAGGCTTGAAAATTGACATGGAGGGTCTTGAGAACATATTAGTACCATGGAGAGCATATGAGGTCTTTGGAGTCCACCTATCTTTATGAAAATTGAAACCCTAATTTGAGACACACTGCCTTAGGAGAACGTTTGTCTGGTCAACTTCTTGGGCAAACTTGAGCAAATTAAGGATCTCTAGGAGTATGTATTGAGTAAGATGAGAGGGAAAATTTTGGGGTACAACAACAATTTTTTTTTGTTTTATCCCTAATTTTTCCCCAACCTTTTTGGTTCACCGGGATGCCCTTGTTTTTCCCAGGTGTGTCAACCTAGGGGGTCTCTTATGTGTAGTATCTTTTGACTATGTCCGCATTTGAAGGGTGCGGCAGGTCGTTGCCATCCATGGTGGTTAAGATCATCCCTCCACCAGAGAATATGCTTTTGATTACAAATGGTCCTTCATATATAGGAGTCCATTTGCCCCTGGGGTCACCCTGCGGTAGTATGATGCATTTAATCACCAGATCCCCAACTTGATACACTTGGCGTCTGACCTTTTTGTTGAAAGCCTTGATCATCCGTTTTTGATACATCTGACCATGACATACAACAATAAGCCTTTTCTCATCAATCAAGTTCAGTTGATCAAGTCGAGTCTGGATCCAATCGTCTTCGTTCAAACATGCATCCTTCATAATTCTTAGACAGGGGATTTGGACCTCAATAGGCAAAATAGCCTCCATTCCATATACCAGAGAGTAAGTGTTGCCCCAGGTGATGTGTGTGTTGTGGTATGATACCCGTGGAGAGCGAATGGTAGCATCTCATACCAGTCTTTGTATGTGAATGTCATTTTCTATATGATCTTTTTGATGTTCTTGTTTGCAGCTTCGACAACACCATTCATCTTCAACCGATAAGGGGAAGAATTGTGATATTGGATCTTGAATTGCTCACACAAGGTGGTGATCATAGTATTGTTCAATTTCGTACCATTGTCTGTAATGACCCTCTCCGGGATACTGTAACAACAGATGAGATGCTTCTTGATGAACAGGGCGACAACATTCTTTGTAACGGAAGCGAAAGAAGCTGCCTCCACCCACTTGGTAAAATAGTCAATGGCCACTAAGATGAAGCGGTTTCCATTGGAGGCTTTTGGTTTGATTTCACCAATCATATCAATCCCTCACATAGCAAAGGGCCAAGGATCTATCAAGACATTCATAGGAACTAGAGGTACGTGCACCTTGTCAGCATAGATCTGACACTTATGACAGGTTCGAGAATGTTGATAGAAATATACTTCCATGGTAGACCAATAATAGCCTGCCCGTGGGATTTTCTTTGCCATTGTATGCCCACTGGAATGGGTGCCAAAAGTGCCTTCATGTAATTCATCCATGATCCTTTCAGCTCGAACCTTGTCTACACACCGAAGTAACACAAAGTCATGGTTACGTTTGTAAAGAATGCCATTACTAAGGAAGAATTTAGCAGAGAATCTCCTTAAGAACTTATTATCATTGACTGAAGCTCCTTCTGGATATTATTGAGCCTCGAGATACCTCTTGACTTCGTGAAACCAAGGCTGGTCCACTACTTCTTCAGTATTAATCTCGTGACAGTGTGCTGGTTCATCCCTTCGTTCAATGGTGATCTGGGGAGCCTCATTATCCCATTTAAGTTTAAACATAGATGACATCATGGCTAGTGCGTCTGCTAGCTGATTTTCTTCTCGCGGGAAGTGCTCGAAGGTAATCTTCTCAAAGTGTGGGAGCAATGTCAAAACATGTTCTTTGTAAGGGATAAGGTTAGGGTGTTTGGTGTCCCATTCCCCTTTGATCTGGCTAATAACCAAAGTTGAATCTCTGAATACATTCAAAGATTTGATCCCCAAGATGCACGCTTCGTATTCCTCCATGTTATTTGTACAATTGAAGCAGAGTCTTGCAGTAAAGGGAGTATGACATCCTTCAAGAGATATGAGTACAACACCAATACCATTGTCGAGTGCTTAGATGCCCCATCAAAAACCAGGGTCCATCGGGATCCTTGTTCAGGTCTGTCATATGGTTTGAATTCTTCATAGTTTTTTACCATCATGATGCCTTCATTTGGGAATTCGAGCTTCATGGACTGGTAGTCTTCTACAGCTTGGTGAGCAAGGTGATCAGCTAGTACACTTCCCTTTATTTCTTTCTGGGTAGTATATTGTATGTCATATTCTGTCAGGATCATCTGCCATCTCACTATTCTCCCAGAGAGTGCAGGCTTCTCGAAGATGTATTTTATTGGATCCATTTTAGATATCAACAAGATAGTATGGTTCAGCATATATTGTCTTAGCCGGCGAGCAGCCTATGCCAGAGTGCAACAAGTTTTCTTGAGCAGTGAATATCTTGTTTCACAGTCGATAAACTTTTTTATCAAGTAATAAATAGCATGCTCTTTTCGGCCAGACTCGTCATGCTGCCCCAACACACACCCCATTGAATTTTCCAAAACGGTTAGATACATGATCAATGGTCTTCCCTCGACTGGTGGCATCAAAACAGGAGGCTCTTGCAGATACTCTTTGATCTTGTCGAAGGCGGTTTGGCATTCATCATTCCATTTGACTACTTGATCTTTCTTCAGTAGTTTGAAGATTGGTTCACAAGTAGCTGTCAGGTGAAAAATGAATCTGGAAATGTAGTTCAAACGTCCCAAGAATCCTCTGACTTCCTTCTAGGTACGAGGAGCAGGAATCTCTTGTATCACTTTCAACTTGGCAGGATCTACTTCAATACATTTATTGCTGATGACAAATCCTAGGAGTTTACCAGACTGCACTCCAAACATGCATTTATTTGGGTTCAACCTCAGCTTGTATTTCTTTAGCCTCTCAAAGAGTTTCTATAAATGATCAAGATGTTCTTATTCTGTTTGAGATCTAGTTATCATGTCGTCCATATAGACCTCTATTTCGTGGTGTATCATGTCGTGAAATAGAGCTACCATGGCACGCTGATAGGTTTCCCCAACATTCTTCAGTCCAAATGGCAACACCTTGTAGCAGAATGTGCCCCACTGTGTGACAAAGGTTGTTTTCTCCATGTCTTCAGGCGCCATTTTGATTTGGTTATAGCCTGAGAAACCGTCCATGAAGGAAAACACTTTGTGATGCACCGTATTTTCAACTAGAATATCAATGTGGGGAAGTGGGAAATCATCCTTAGGGCTAGCCCTATTCAAATCTCTGTAGTCCACACACATTCGTACCTTGCCGTACTTTTTGGGCACGGGAACAACATTGGCAACCCATTGCGGATAAGAGGTGACGGCCAAGAATCCAGCGTTGAATTGCTTCATGACTTCATCTTTAATCTTCTCTGACATATCTGGTCGCATTCGACGGACCTTTTAGTTTACTAGTGGGTGGTCCTCTTTTGTAGGTAGACGATGTACCATAATATCTGCATCAAGTCCTGGCATGTCTTCATACGACCAGTAAAAGACCTCAACATACTCGTGTAACAACTGAATCAGACGCTCCTTGACACTAGGTTCTAGATTGGCACCCCCCTTGACTTCCCTTTTGTCTTACTCGGTACCTAGGTTGATTTTGTCCACTGGTTCCTCGTGGGGTTGAATGGTCCTCTCTTCTTGTTGTAGTAACCTGGTGAGTTCCCCCGGTACTTCACAATCTTCCTCACCTTCGTCTTCGGCTTGGTAGATTAGATTTTCAGAGTCACAAAAGGCCATAGCAGAAATGTTACCCATGGGATCCCAAATGGATGTAAACCTGCATTTTGAGTGTGAGTGTGTGTAAGGGTATAGCTATCTTTGAAAGAAATGAAAATGTAAAAAATAAAAACAATGAGCACAAAGTTTATATGCAAAAACGTCCATGACAAGAGATTGAATTGTTTTAATATTACAGATCCAACAAAATGAAAAGACAAATTACTGTGGGATAAAAGTGATCAGGACAAAGTCTTTAGCCTCCCAGTTGCTGAGCCCTCCACTGACAGTTGGGAAAATCCAATCCTCTAGGTCATAGGTTTCTTCATCATCCTCCACTGCAATGACTTGGTGGTTGCTGATCTTCAAGGGTAGTCCTCTGGCATGAGTGCAACGTACAACTTTCTGGGCACAAGAAGTGAAACCCAGACCAAACTTGTCAGATTTGTATGGGATATCTGGGAGTTGTCCCCAACTAGTGCACCCACCTTCTTCTATTACTGCCTTGGCATCCTTTAAAGACGACATCCTGAGCGAAGGCCTTGTGATATTGGGAACTTGAGACACAACCTTGGTCACTGCCACATCTTGCGGGACTTATTCAAAGTGCTGGAATGGAGTTTCAATAAATTCACCATCTAATTCCATATATCTGAAGGAATTGAGATGGCTGATCATATACTCTTCTTCTCCATGAAAGGTGATAATCTTCCCTTGATTCGGGTATTTCAGCATTTGGTGCAACATAGAAGAAACAGCATTGGCATTGTGAATCCATGGTCTGCCTAGCAAGCCGGAATATGAACGGTGAATATCCATTACATAAAAAGTTGAATCAAAGGTTTGAGTTCCCACCTTTATGGGGATGTCCACTTCCCCATGCACCATCCTTTTTGAGCCGTCAAAGGCTCTCACTACTATGTTGCTTGGTTTCAATGTCAATCCCTTGCAGTCAAGCCTATCAAGAGCCTTTTTAGGAAATACATTCAGAGATGAATGGGAGTCAACCAACACATGAGCCAGAGTCGTTCCCTTGCGTTCCACTGAGACATGTAATGCCTCATTATGCTTCCTCCCTCTTGGCGTTAAATCATCATCCGAAAAACCTAAACCATTATCTGCAATCAAGCTGGCTACACAGTCTTAGAACTGATCGGCAGATGTTTCTTGGGGTACATGGGCAGTTTTCAGGAATTTTACCAAGGCCTTTGCATGCGCCTCGGAACATAGTAGTAAAGTCAGCATGGAAATTTTAGATGGAGTTTTCCCCCGTTTCTCAACTACATTGTAGTCGCTCTTTTTATGATCTTTAGAATTTCCTCCATCTCTTTCCGGGAGGTCTCATGGATAGCTAATGATTGTGCCTTCATCCGAACAGGCTCAATCAGAATACTTTTACCTCGAGTATCAGTTGATTCGACAGAAGGAATATCAGTAGGGGTGATAGCGGGGATTGTAACAGCTTTGTCAGCAGGAGTATTAGAAGAGATAATTGTAGGACTGGGAAGAGCCTTTGAGGGAGCAACAACAACAAGGATGATTACGGGTCCAAAAACTACTTTTAGGGGAGAAATTTCTAGAGAGAATATCATTCCGCTTCAGGTTATCTTACTAGTCCCTGCAATATTACTGATATTGGAGTCAACCTTCTCAGAACTTGAATCTCTGGTAGCTGGCCAATCTTGCTTGATATCGTGGTAGTAGACATCCCCTCCATAATTCCATGATACGGTTTTGTCTAACGAATACAGGATTGGTCCAGGCATTGTAATTATCAAAGGAGCTACTTTTGGAACTGATGTAATTCTAACGTGTCTTTTGATGTAGACCCTGGAAGAATTGTCGGAAATGGTAACGATGGAAACATCATTATAAGAAACAGTTGGAACAGAAGTCTTTTCGAACAAAATTTCCTTGTTATCTATTAGGCACTGAACGCCTTCTCTCAACAAAGGACAGCTGGTTGGTGAGGACAAACAGAAATGACATCTTCCATCACAGCCTGGGAAAACATTGGCATTCAATAAGTTCTTTTAGATAATCAGGAGTGGGGTCATAAGTTCATCAACTAAAGTAACAAACATATCTTCCTCAATGGTGTTGGTATTATGGCCGTGTTTGGGCATAGGGGCAGAAATGACATTGGGCTTTTCGAGCGCATTGAATTCAATCTATTTGGCTTCAAGGAGGTATTGTACTTTGTTCTTTAGAGCCCAACATTTGTTAGTGTCATGGTCGGGACTCTCAGAGTGGTATGCACAGCGAGCATTAGGATGATAGTGAGGAGAGGTTGTGTTAGGGTTCTTTGGAGCTTCTTTCAAGGTCACTAGGTTGGATCTTAACAAATGTGGAAATACTTAAGATAGGGTCATGTTAATTCTAGTGAATTTTCGGACTGGTCTTTCCATTCTTTGTTTGTTATTTCTTTGTTGATTAGGCGCAGGTTTAGGAATTATAACAGCCCCCACCATTGGACGGCGTTTGGACCTATCTTGATTTCTCTGAGGATATACATCAACCACTTCTTTCTTTCCGATGAATGGCTTCCTTACAGCAGCAGAGGATGCATCTTTTTGAATCTTTCCATTCTTTATCCCGGCTTCTACCCTTTCTCCGGTCAATATCAATTCAGTAAAACCTGTCGATGAACTCCCAATTAAGTGATTGAAGAAAGGTCCAGACAAGGTGCCTAAAAACATGTCTACCAACTCTCTTTCAGATAGAGGAGGTTGAACTCTTCCGGCCAAGTCCCTCCATTTTTGCGCATAGTCCTTGAAGCCTTCACTTGAAACCATGGCCATACTCTGGAGTTGAGTACGAGTAGGTGCAAGATCATCATTGTATTGGTATTGTTTGTAAAAGGCTGCAGCAAGATCTTCCCAGTTATGAACATTTGCCCTTTCTAACTAATAAAACCAATCAAGTTGAGTTCCAGATAGACTGTCTTGGAAGAAATGTACCCATAAATCCTTATCAGCGGTATGGGGCTGGATTTTCCTCACATAGGACCGGAGATGCATTTTAGGGCATGAGACTCCGTCATATTTGGCAAACACAGGTGATTTGAATTTTGGAGGAATGACAATCCCCGATACTAACCCTAACTCCTCAAAGTCCAAACCAGACACCTTTTGGATTTCCATTGCACTCAACTGTTCTTCTAGATGCTTATACTTGTCGTCGGCTCGAGGGTATTGTTCTTCAGAATAGTCTTCTTCTTCCTCTTCCTCTTCTGAATCAGACTGAACAACTGTTTCCTTTCCCTTCCCATCTTGATTGTCTTTCTCACCGGTTGTCGTTGCAATGTATAAGGCCCTTCTTGTCTTCCCTTGGAATCTTCTTCCCATGTTCAAAATTCTGGTTATTTTCTTCGTCTTCTTTTTCTTCTCCTCAACCAGCAAGGTCTTCAACTCTTCTTGTCCTTTGGCCAGAGTTAAGAAGAACTGTTGAAACTGTGCATTCTGAGCTTAGAGGTCCTTCACCATTTGCTCGAGATCCATCTTACTGAAATAAACAATAGAGAGATGAGGATACTTGTTGCAAGAAACCTGCTTATGTTATGATGAATGATAAATGCATATGCAATGATTTCAAGGATCTTAAGATTCAAATTTATTTTAGACAAAAAAGGAAACACATGTTATATTAATAAATTAAAGCTCGAGTACATCAATGCCTTATTGGGAAAAATAATACAATAATTCTAAGATAAAAATGCAGTACGCATCCTCTTTGGTGCAATGTAGGCATTCATAGTCTGCTCCTCATGAAGTAGCCTAGTGAGTTCCAAAACCTTCTTCTCACTTGCGTAGAATTGGGCTTCGAAAGTATCTCGCTCCCCCTTGAGTTGTATCCAATCCCTTTGTAGGTCTTCAAGAGAGGTGGGCATGTCAGGATGTAAGATAGTATATGGAACATCTCCTTCCATGACAGGCTCGATGATTACCGGGAGAATGGAGGGATAAGACATCATAGGACTCTGAGCACGAGTTCTTACCCATTTGAGGTAAGGCTCAACAGGGATGGAATGTTTATGCCCCAAAGTCTTGCTATCTACCTTGTTCAACATCCTCCAATCTCAGATAAATCTCTGGCGAAGACCTTGATCATTGTTGTCGTAGTCAAATACCAAACCTTGAATCAGCATCTCATGCGGGCCATCCCTTCGGGCGTAACCAAACTGTCTTAAAGCTAAACATGGGTTGTAGGTGATACCTCCCCTAATGCCAAGTAAAGGGAAATTAGGGAACTCTCCATAACGGTCAACAATATTAACATTCTCTATGGATCGGGAGCACCAATGAATGTCTGAATGTTTGAGCGTCATCAACCTTTGTGACCACCTTGAACCTTGCTTGTTCCTTAATACAGATTGGAGAAGATGCGAAATAAACCATCTTGCCAAGAGAGGAGTGCAACACATAAGGACACCTCTTTTCCTCATAGTGCGAGTGTGAAAAGAATGTAGGATATCCCCTAGCAATGTAGGCATCGGGTTGCGGGACATGAAGATTTTGACGGTGTTCACATCTATGAGTTGGTCAGGATTTGGAAACAAAACCATCCCATAGATGAGGAGAGCCACAATTTCCTCAAAGGCTTGTAAATACAATGAGTTGCAACAGTTTTAGTCTTTCTCAAACAAGAACTTTGCTAGGAAACCCTTGACACCACTCCTTGTTTCCCAATGAGTTGTGACATCAGATGAGTGAAAGTGTAGAGCTTGAGCAATCTCTTCTGGATTTGGGTCTCTTCCGTACCGTTGAAAGGTAATTGATTGAGAATGGGAATTCTCAAGAGTCGAGAGAATTCGACCAAAGTAGACACAAGTTAATAGTCGGGAAATGTGAAGCAATGGTGTAAGGGGTCAAAGAACTGAAAGAGCACCTTCATCATGTCCTCATCTGTGTTGGAGGTGACGAAGTTGAGTAGGCGACCATGTCTCTCGGTGAATGGAGAGTTTTCAGGAATCCTTGAAGCTAGTTCCTTAATTTGTGGAGGGATCCTTACAAGGTTGACTTGAATAGTTTTCATGCGAATAGAATCCATGTCCTACAAAACAAGAACAAAGATGAATCCCAAAATCCTTGAAATGGTTAGTGAATGTGTATGATGTTATGATGTTCATGATGTTATGTACAAGTATGTATAAAGCAAACAAGTCCTTAGGTTTAGGCTTGCATGGAGTCTCATAGGTAAGTACCTTCTTGAAGTTTAGTTGGCTCAACCTGTCCTAGTAATAGTAACCGAGTTCTAAGGAGCTTAATATCACCAGTTTGTTTCCTTGGTCATTGTTTCAGCACAAGCCTCTTTAATGGTGACCGAAATATCCCAAGAAACCAAACCTCAATGAGTGTAGTATCTAGTATCTACCAACTTCAGACTGCACCAAAGCCGGTCATCTCACTACATCCTAAAGGCCAAGTTGGTCCAGTAAAGGATCTAAAAGTTCATTAGTGCTTCATGACATCACTCAGCGGACCCGTATTCTCTTTGATTAACTCAAAGGCTACCGATACCCACAAATATGTCGCACTAACGTATCTATTGCTTAGACCATATCGGTATACCCCGCACAGTTTCCACAATGTATTGCTACTTACCTATAATGTATCCCAAATCCAGGTAGAGGATTCAAACCCAAACAAAGAACCATAATGTAAAGCATACTAGTCAAACAATGCAAACAAGTAAATGTGATCTAACCCTAAGGTAACCCCACTTTTAGAATATGCCCCAGCAGAGTCGCCAGTTCTGTGATACGGTGGGAGAACTGACTTGAAGGTTTTGCATGTGATTGCAAATGTTGCGTTTAGCAAGAGTCGTCATCGACTTTTATTTTATCCAAAAGGAAAGGTAAAAAAGCACAGGAAAGACCTTTGAGATTATTTCTTGAGTTCGGGGGGTAGATTATGAAAAGGGAAGGTATTAGCATCCTTTTAATCCATGGGTTTCCATGGACTCTTAGTTACTTACTAGATCACTTGCTTTTGTTTCAAATTATGCTTTGTGTGGTTTTTTGAAAGTATTTGTAAATAGGCCATTGTTTAGGAAATCTTTGTAATGATTCTTGTTTGTAAGAATGTATACAAAGATGTTTGATCTTTTGAAAATGTTTTCAAGTTTGTAAGATGTTTGAAAGTGTAAGTGTTTGTTTTGAATATAGCAAGGATGTTTGTTTGAAATTGAGCAAGTAATTAGGAGCATTCTACCTACTCAAAAGTCTTTCTTGTTTATTTTCCTTTTCCTTTGACATTGTTATCTTACCATTGATTTGGTAAGTAAACCTTTCCGGGACGGGCGTGGGTCATCGTATAATCATGATTAGCAATATTGCAAGTATCTTAGCATTCTTTTTAGGGACTAAGATCATTTGAAAGGCAACTTAGATAGCATCGTCGAGGGACTGTGATCTTGTATTTGCTTTTTTTTTGCTAAGATACCTTACATGTGTAATATGGCCATTTTGTATAAGGCAACCAAGTGGAATAACCCTAAGGGTGTTTGTGTGCAAGTGTATTGTTTTCATGCTTGATTTTGTCTTGAATTAGGGTTTTCTAAGTATTGTTTTTAGTCTTTCCATACAAACCCTAATTACTAGCATGTTATATATAAAGCGATAAATTGCGGAAGTTAAAGTTACTACGCTATTACAATATTTATGGGGAGGGGGTGTACAAATTGAATGGGGATTGCAAGAATTTTAAACCTAGTTAGTATATTACAACCATATTGAATTGGTATCAATGTCCAAGGAAATAAATAAGTACAAAGTATAAAATGAATAAATGTACAAAAATGCAAAATGTGAAGTAAATGGATATTTGTTTGGTTTTCATGAGAAAAAGGGAATGTGTTTTAACCTAATTAATTAAAGAAAATAATTAATCAAACTTAAATTTATTCAGAATTCTTTTTAAATAAAACCCTAAATTTGTTAATTGATTAAAAGAAAATAAGTTTAGAAAAAGTATTTTTTGTTATTTTTGTCTTAAAAATATTTATAGCATTATAAAACTTTTTTGACTTTTTTTATATATGAATAAATATATTTTAATAGGTGTAAAAGAAAAATAAATATTAACCTAGTTTTAATTAAATTTACAAGACTAGTTAATAAAAATAAATAAAGTATAATTAAATAAAACATTTTTTGTGAAAAAATAAAATAAACTAAGTTAAAATGAAAATCTAATTTTTTGTGATTTTTTAATATTAGGAAAAATGTTTAAGAAAATAAAAATGAAATAAATAAAATAAAAAAGAAAAATAAATAAACTTGGGCCAGGGGTGCAAACAGCCTGCAAGGGGTTAGCTAGCAAAAAAAACAAAATAGACAGGCTCAACGCGTGCAAAAAGAAAAATCTGAAAACAAGGAAAAGTGAAAAATTCAAAAGGGTACCACTGGGGCTCGAACCCAGGTCCCATAGGTTACACGCGCGCGCTTCTATCACTTGGGTGTCTATACAACCGTTAACATAAGGAAAACAATAAATATACAAGGCAAAACGCACCCTGATGACTTCATCTTCAACCTCCATCCAGACCAACTGTAACTTGCTTATTTCTTATAAAAATGAAAACTATAAACATGAAACTTGTAGCAAATTTTCTCACGATTTGTGAAATGTAAAGCATTAAAACTATAGATCAAAGATAAGCATGAATTTTAATGGCCCTAATCTGAACCCTGAAAATCTCAGAAATTTCAGTTTCAAAATTCTCTAAGCTCAAGCAAAATTAATGGAAACTATGGACATGGTTAGCTTTAGGGAAATGATAACTACATGTTTTGTTCACAAATAAATCATTGATGATACATGTATGAAGAGTTCCAAAGTTAGAAAACTTACCTCAAAACTGGAAATCGTGTTTTGAGTTTGAGCTTGTTTCAAGTGATGGTGATGATCAGGTTAGCTTCCTTGAGGTCCCAGGAAGCTAATGCAATGATTAGCTTGAGCAATGAATGGCTGAAATGGTTTGGAGAAGTCAATGTGCAAAGCTCTGTTTTTGGAAATGGAGGGTGGTGTTAATGGTGTTACAGTTCTATAACAGGGTATGAGATCAACTTTATATGATGTTTAGAAACTTTAGAAACCAATAGGCCATGAAACGCACGAGTAGATTATGAGTTTCAAGTATTTGGTCAATTTGTGTGAAAATGGAAGTGTGAAGTGTGATTCTAAGTTCTAGGTTCTTTCAAGGCTTGAGAATTCGTGTGTTTGTGTAAAATGGTTTGTGTATGTATAAACAAAAGTGTTTGAGAGCTTTGGACAATCATAAGTACAAGTCTCTAGCTTTTGGCTAGGTTACTTGATTTTTAAGAAAATAGGGAAACAACTTTCAAGAAGAGGTACAAGCATGGGATAGGTGATTGTAAGTGTTTGAAACATTTCTCATGAGTTATAGGACCTGTTTGATCAGAAGAGAACAAGTGCAAGGCTCAAGAACAAGTTTTGTACAAAAACTCACTTTGTGATACGGTGGGAGAACTGACTTTGGATTTTGCGTTTATGTTCGCAAATGTTTCGGTTTAGCAAGATTCGCCACCGACTTTTTATTTTATCCTAAGGAAAGGTCAAAAAGCACAGGAAAGACCTTTGAGATGGTTTCTTGAGTGTAGATTATAGAAAGTGAAGGTATTAGCACCCTTTATATCCATGGTTATCCATGGGCTCTTAGTTACTTGCTTAGATCACTTGCTTTGCTTTTCAATTGTTTGAAATGGTGCTCTTCAATTGTTTGAAATGGTGCTTTGTGTGTGATTTTGAAAGATGTTTTGAAAAGAGGCCATCGTTGTGGAAACCTTTGTAATGATTCTTGTTTGAATGTATACAAAGGTGTTTTTGTCTTTTGAAAAATTTTCAGTGTTTGAAAGTAGGGTTTTGAAATTTGTGTTGTGAAGTGTATTTTGAAGATAACAAGGATGTTTTTGCAAGTTTTGATCAAAGTAACTAAGAGTTGTCTACCCTATTTTACTCAAAGATTTTTCTTATGTTTTTAACCCTTTTAACAGTGTTGTTTCACCATTGTATTTGGTGAACAACCTTGTGTTAGGATGTTAAACGGGACAGGCGCGGGTCATCGTATAGACCATGATAGCAATGGTGTCAAGTATTTTTGGAAATTTTCTTGAGGGACTTGATCATTTTGTTTAGGCAACTCAGATAGCGTCGTCGAGGGACTATGATCTTTTGTTTTGTTTTTGTTTTTCCAAAGTACTTGACATGCATACCATGGCCCGTTTTTGAAGGCAACAAGTGGATTGTAACCCTAGGGGTGCAAGTGTGCATTGTATTGGTTTTCATGCATTGTCATCTTGGATTAGGTTAAACTAATTGTTGATTTTATTTTGCATACAAACCCTAGGTCTAATCATGGCATAATTGAAAGCTTAAAGGTGCGAGAATTTAAATTCTACACTATTACAACATGATATAGGGAGGGAGTACAAATTTGAATTGGGGATTATTTTGCAAGAAATTAAATCCTAAATTATTACAACCAAATTGAATGTATAAGATACAATATTTAAATGTACAATAATTAAATAAAATACAATAAATAAATGTTAAATAAAATGTGTTATGCAAAAAAGGATTTTTATGTATGTAAAAAGTATTTTTAAATATGAAGTGTAAATAATAATAAAAAAAAGTCAATTTTAATTATTTTGTTTTTTAGGGCAAAACCCTAATTTCTTAAATAAATGGTATTATTTATTATTTATATACAATAATGTATCAATTTGTACAAAAATATAAGTATATAAAAAAATGGTATTTTTAGTATAAAATATTAATAAAAATAAAAATGTATTATTTTTGTGTTTTTTGTCCTAATTAATTAATAAAATATGTATATATATGTATTAAATATATTAAATATATTAAGTGTGTATAAAAAAAATAAAAAATTATTTACAAAAATGTGTATATTTCAAGAAAATATTTTCAAATGTGAATAAAAATAATAAATGAAAATAAGCATATTTTTTTACATTATCTTTAAGTTTTAATAAAAAGAATATAAATTATTTATATTTTTATACTAGTAAAATAAAAATAAATATCAAATAAATATGAAAAAATATAAAAATAATTTTTTGGCATTTTTTATATTTGGACATAAAATAATAAAGTAAGAATAAAAAATAAATATATCAAAATGACAAATATACAAATAAATGGGCCAGGGGGGTGTAAACTGAAAATGTATGTGTGAGAAGCAAAAGCAATCAAGCCCAACCCAAGTAACTTCATCTTCTTCCTCAGGTCAAACAAAAACGCGCGTTCTGTACATCAAATGCTATCTCCTGATTCCTTGCTTTTTTGACAAAACTCATAACATGAAACTTGTAGAGCATCAAGCAACGAATCCAACCATATAAAAAACTTAAGCTAACTCTCAAAGACCAGAGAGAATTTCTCTGGCCCTAATTCTTAACCTAGTTTTTTCAAAAAGTTCATGAACAAAATTCTCCTAGCACGATTAATATAATTGAAAACTAAGCACATGTATGGTTTCAGGGCTATGAATACAACATCTTTCATTCACAAACCTAAGTCTAACTATTCCTAAATAGAGAGATAAAAGTTCATGAAATACCTGCTTCAGTTGACTTTGAGCTGGACAATGCAGCAACTTCCAAGGGTGCTTGAGGTTCTTTTGAGCTTGCCTGAGGTCCACTGAAGCTTTACCAATGCTTGGCTTGTTTTGAAGTAGCCTGAATCTACTACAGAACTCAACCTGCAAAGCTTTGAAACAAATATGGCAATGTGTGTTAATGGTGTTACAGCTAGCAATGGAGGTCTAGAATAGTTCAGGTGAGTTGGTTGGAAGGTGTTTGAAGTATCATTGGGCAAAACGCACGATGGAATTTGATGATGGCTTACAAAATGCAGAACTGGCCCTGTTTTGCAAGAAAATGGGGAATTTGTGCACAAGGAGTTTTGAGAGGTCAAGGACTCGTGTTTCTGGCTTTCTAGGGTGTATGAAAATTGTTTGACAACTTTGTTTTAGTTGGTTTTATCAGATGTGAGAGATGCCTTGTGTTTTGCAAGTTTTCTTCTCTTTGAAGCAAAAGGGTGGAAGTGAGGTTATAGACTTGTACAGGCCATCCTATCACCCTGCACACAACCCTCTTGGCCCCTCTAATTAATGGATTTTGTTTGCAGCTTGAGATCTGGTTCAATGCTTTAGGATGTTGTTTTGACATAAAGCAAAGTCCAAGCAAAAATGGCATTGTTACTTTTTCCATTTAAGGCTTAATCTAATGTACAATACCCTAATGATCAAGACAAAGCCTTGGCTCAATGGATATGCATTAAATTATGGAGTACAAACTGGTTTAGAGGCCTGTAATTATGAACCAAGCTATCTAGATCAGATTTGGCAAGTGGTATGAACATGCATTGGCCATGGATCAAAGTGAGTTTTTGCCAACTTCAAGCATTCGATTATCCCTAACCACAAAGGTGTTTGAGGAGTTCTTGGACAATTTGGAAATATTGCAACATGTACCATAATCCATCTTTGAAATGAACCTTGAAACTCCAAGTGAAACTATGTGAAAAATGGCCATGAAGATGGGTCAAAATCCTGCCTAAACTAGGGCAAAAATTATCTAAGTTAAAAGTTTTAGGTACCCTTGTTCCAAAAATCATAACTTGAGATACAAGCTTCTTTTGAGAAAAATTTGTGAATAAAAGTTGTAGACTTTGTGATGTAATACAACTTTCATGTTTCAATTTTTGTTTGAATCCATTTGCATCTTGGTGAAAAAATTGGACAAAGTTAGAAAAAAAAAAGAAAATTTTATAACTTTGAAATTTTCTAAGTTATGAAAATTTTCCATTTTAAACCCTAATTTGCATTTTTGGGTTTCTTGATGAACAAGTTTCATAATTTTACATGTCTTGATGAAAAATGACTCTTGGCACTTGATTTTGACCAAAAAGTCAAAGTTTGACTTTTCAATATACAGTCAAATTTTGATCAGTTGACTGAAAAAATTCATCTGTCAATCCTATGCATTTGAGATCTTTTGAACTTGTTGAATGGATAAAGATAATGTCATTGAGTCCTTGAGTGTATGGTTGAGCTTGATTTGCCATTGGTTAGGTCAAACAGTCAAAAAATGCCTTTGTACAGTCAAAACCCTAAAAATGACCATTTTGCCCTTTTGATGATCTGATCAAATTTCTTATGGAATTGTGATCCAAACTTGATTAAACGGTTCATATGAGTTCATAATGTTGATGTGGGTCAAAATTCATGAAGTTTGACTATCAATTGGCCACAGTTGACTTTTTCCCCAATATAGTTGATTTCTAGGTCAACTGTCCAATTGACTGGGCCAAAATTTGGACCAAGGCTTGAAACTTGGTATGGACAAACTTATGAGTCCAACATGAAGTATGAAAGTCAATTTGGGCATTGTAGGTCAAAACATCACTGTGCAAACTCAAACCCTAATTTAGGTCAACAGTGCAAGGAGGTGTCTTGAGCAGAGCAAACCCTAACTTGATCTTGAGTTCCAAGAGTCTTGTGATGAAATTTTTTGATGAAATGAGAGGGCAAATTTTGGGGCACAACACACTTTATCAAAATGGCAATGTAACCTTTCTTCTGAAAATGGATATAAAGCATGTCCATGGATTGAATGCTTGAAGTGAGGCCTCTAACAGCTGTGTAAGCCATTAATTATGGAGTTTCTAACAAGTTTGAAGCCTGAAAAGTAGTGTTTATGCAGCAGAGTTTGAATTTGAATTTTGTTCATCACTAAAATGACTTGTAATTAAAGTGATAAAGCCGTTACTTCCTCTCTTCGATTCTCCCTACTCAAGAATGATCTCAAGGAGTCCCATGCCATTTTGGAAAGCTTGTAATTTTCTCTACAACCCATATTTGAATTTCTTTTGAATTTTCCCCTTAGAACTATATGAAAAAGTGCCATGAAGTTGGGTCAAAATCCTAACCAAATTAGGGCAAAATTTCACTAAGTGTTTTGTTTCATGACCCTATGTTCATAAAATTATAACTTGAGATCCAAGCACTTTTGGAAGAAGTTGTGTAAAGAAAAGTTATAGGCTTCATGGAGATATACAACTTTCATGTTGGAAGTTTCTCTTGAATCATCTTACATCATGGTGAAAATTTTGTTCAAAGTTGTAAAAAAATATGAAATTTCCAACACTTAGAAAAATTTCTATGTTTAAATATTTTGACTTTTCAAAAATGAAATCTTGACTTTTTGATTTCTTGATGAATAAGTTTCATATTTTGACATGTTTTGATGAATTGCGATCTTTGGCATTTGAATTTGACTAAAAAGTCAAAGTTTGACTTTTCAGTATACACTTGACTTTTGATCAGTTGCCTGAAAAATTCATCTGTCAATCCAATGGTCTTGCAATGTTTTGAACCATGTCATTAGGTCAAAATGATGCAATTGGACTCTTGAGATCATTCCTTAAACCAATTGATCATTTGCTAGGTCAAAAATCATAAATTTCCCTTTTCCCAATCAAAACCCTAATTTTAACCATTTCCCCCTTTTGGAGATTTGATCAAATTTCTTGAGGAGTTGTGGTCCAAACTTGATCAAATGATACATATGAGTCTAAAATGTTGACGTGGATAAAAAATTATTAATTTTGACTGTAAATTGGCCATAGTTGACTTTTCCCCCAATACAACTGATTTTTAGGTCAACTCCTCAATTGATTGATAAAAAATGTGATCCAAGGCTTGAAACTTGGCATGAGTAATCTTGGGGGTCCATAATGATCCATGAAAACCATATGGGGTATAGAAAGTTCAAAAATCCTTGTGCAAACTCAAACCCTAATTTTGGTCATCAGTGCTTAAGGAGGTATCTTGAGTTGATCAATCCTAGTGCAGTATTGAGCCCAAGGAGATCTTTTGAGCAAAATTCTTGATAAGTGAGAGGGAAAATTTTGGGGTACAACAGTCTGGATGTCGAATTTAGGAGCTAACAATTTCATAACAAAGTAAGCATTAAACATAAAGGAGACAAGAAAATATAACATTTTCTAATTTCTAGATAATCTCTCTGATTTCAGTTTTTTCTTCAAATTCTTGTTCTTCTTCTTTGAATCTTCATACAGAACTTTCAAAAGAGACATCTCCAACTCTGACTTCATAATGCTCTCATCTTCATTTCCACATTTCTATTCCACGTCTTCATCTCATATGAATAAATGACAGGTTTCATCACTCTTTCAAAATGGAAATCTCCAAAAAAGTCTACATTTATTTTGTCCCTTCTTGCATTGGTACGAAACCATTCGACCATCACAACCACATAAATTTTCAGGACGAGATTTTACAGAAGAAGAAGACATATAAATATCTTTGGATGACTTTGTATTCAAATTCTACATTAAAAGGAAACTAAACAACAACAATGTCGAAAATATTTTACGTACCGTAAAGGAGAATACTGTGTTGGTGTTGTTGTCTTCCTTCCCGATGATGGCAATGGCATTGGTGTTAGAGTTGTTTCGTCTTGTTTCTCTTTCAGTGGAAAAATAGATACTTAGTGTTTAAAATATATAAAGAAGCGTTTGCCTGTAACAACGATTTTAAAATACAATTGTATTTATATCCTTGTTATCTTTTAGTTACATATAAATAAAAATAAAAAGGCGTGCATTAACGTCAAAGTCATAAACTATTTGAGGGCGATGAGGTTCGAACCTATGAAAACTTCATTGTATCACCACAGTATTAATACTAACCGTTATTATACTCTTAAAGTTTTTAATTAAAAAATATTTAAAAAATATTAGTGCAAGAGTTTAGTCATGTCACCACGGTGTTTGAGAAAACCGTGATGACTTTGGCGTTTTTATGTGCATATTTTGTAGTAGTGTCGATATCATTTCTTGTGTGACAAGTTTGTCAAAGAATTATTATGATGAGAATTCATGATTTGATTCTCAATTTGAGAGTTCCAACTTCTACTAGCGAATTTGAATAAGTTCTCGTAATTAGTTCTATCAATATTCAAGTCAAACAATTACTTCATTCAGAAAAGTGAAATGTATCCGCATCTAAGAAATAAGAGATATGGATCTTCTCATGTTTGTGTCTCTTTCTCTCTATTCTATTTCAATCTAAACCTTTAACTTAATCTAATGACAAGGAAGAGAAAAATGTGAAAAAAGATTAAACTATTAAATTTAAATCCAATGATCAATATTGTACAGAAGAGAAGAAAAGATGAAAAGAGCAAAAGAGGATAGATGTGATTTGCAGTTTCCACATCATAATTATAAATAGAGCACCTCTAAATCATATGTTTCTTTCGAATTAGATTGTCTTTTATTACAATAATATTATGCATTAATTTTTATATCACTAATAACATAGCAAGAGATACGTAGAAGATTAAAGCTCTTTTAAATCCTTATATTGTTTGATAGACATAATTTTTAACTATTTAAAGTATTATTTTGAAAAAATAATTATTTATACTTAAAATAATTTATTTAATACAAAGTGTTTAGAAATAATAATTTATATTGGAAACAAATAAAAACTTATATATTGAAATTTTAAATATTTTTTTATAAGAGGAAGTAGGCCAAATTACAAAGTGACAAGATTTAAAACAAGGTTAACATTTCTATACTAGAGTTGTATTTGATATGATATCGATTATTCAAACATATAATACCATATCATATAATTTTTTATATTTAAATTAAATTAACTTTTATAGGTGTCAATACTCAACAAAAATACCATGGTATTTAAAAATCCTCTAAAAACAACAAACTAGCCTTCAACCTTGCCATCTAATTTGTGTAAAATTTTGTTCTTATTCTTGCTATTTGTATTGGTTAAAAAATAAAAGTATGTGTTCTTCCAGCAAGAGTAATGAGACTCAAAAGTCTTTGTAACTATATTATGTTGTATGCTAATAAGAGCATTCCCACGACGATTAAAAGCCTTGTATGATTGTGCTTTACAAAGGTTCCAAGAGTCCTGCTCATGTGAGGCAAGAGTCTCTATTGATGGACGATATGTTTAAGTATAAGCTTTTGAGGTGTGTGATCAGTATGAGTTATGATGTAGCTAAGCACTATGCTTTAGGGTGTAATTATTTGTCCCCTCCTATAAGGGGGGTGAATTTGTATAGGTCTTTAGAGCCTAGGGTTCTCTAGGGAATGACCACCCACTCAATGAACTGTAGACCGTTGAATCCCTATTTTTAAGGAAGTTAGGGCTCATTTAATGCCCTTGATTCTCTCTTCCACAAAAACATCATTTTCCATATTTTCCACGACCGAGTTATAGGAAGACCTTGTATACCTCCCCTTGGAAACAAGTTATCGCCGTCTCTCCTTTGTTATCCTCTAGCCACCGCCCTAGAAGAGTCCCTCTATGAATATAACACTACATAGTTCCTCAATTATGAGGTCTTTTGATATAGAATAAAGTGTTTTTTTACAATGAGAACACTACTACGGAAAAGGGCTTTTAAAGCGCTTATTTTGGCCTTTAAAAGCGCTTTAATAGCTGGCGCTGGCGTAGGTAACAAAAGCGCTTCTAAAAGCGCTCTGGTAGACCCCCCCTTTAAGAGCGCTTTCCTGGAAAAAGCGCTCTGGTAGGACCCCCTATAAGAGCGCTTTCCTGGAAAAAGCGCTCTGGTAGACCCCCCTTTAAGAGCGCTTTTCCCAGAAAGCGCTGCCAAAGACCAGTAAAAAAGCATACAAAATTAAAAAAAAACGCAGCATACAAAAGCGCTTTTGTAAAAGCGCTCTGGTAGGCCCCCCTATGAGAGCGCTTTTTATGGAAAAAGCGCTCTGATAGGCCCCCCTATAAGAGCGCTTTTCCAAAAGCGCTTTTGTATGCTGCGTTTTTTTTTAATTTTTTATGCTTTTTTACTGGTCTTTGGCAGCGCTTTTACTAAGAAGCGCTTTAGTAGGTGGACCTTTAAGAGCGCTTTTTAAAAGCGCTGTCGTTTCTAAATGAGGTATTTTTATGTACAGCCTATAATTTAATCCTCCCAGTCGACCTGTAATGTTTTCGACCTGTAATATTTTCGACCTGTAATATATTTTTGACCTGTAATATATTTTCGACGCTATTATTTCAGCCATCAGTAAGACAATATATATACTAATATAATACCATTATAATATCCAAAATTATATATATACATCATTACATCAATAATATTATAGTTCAAATCGACACAAATCCTACATGAAAAATTGCTTAATATAATATTGACACAAATCTTCCTTAATTTCTTCCAACTTAAGCTTCGGGTACCCAGCAGCACGGAATTCGTCAAGGTACTACAAAACAAAAACATAATATAAATGATATATTTAGTTAAATGTAATAAATTATATGAAATTATCTTAAGTTATAAATTCATACCATGAGCGGAATCTCTAATTGATTCGCCTGAAGGATTTCTTTCATGAACCTCAAAACAAAGTATCCGCAATCATAACTGTTTCGCTGTTGCGGACACTACATAATAAAACAAATAAGATTCTATAGTTGTCTTGTTTTACCAAGTAGCATAAATATTATAAGCAAAATTGTGAAAAGTAATGTACCTGCACTTGGATCCAAGTGATGTTGTTTGATTTAGTCCGGGATACCTGTGCGTCCCGTTGACTACGGAACACTTGTATTGATCTAATTATTAAATATATAAAAGCATATGTTTAGATCAATCCCACAAATAAGAAAATATATAAATATACACGAATATATATTTAGAACGATCCCACTTACAAATCAACGATTTCCTTCATAGCCGGATAATTGGTCCATTCACCATTTACCGAATTCAGATAATACACGACTTCTCTTATCGGGTTGATAGCAAGCAGCAACCAGTGTGCTCTATAAATTAAAACAATAGGTTATATGAAAATTTTGCTATACACAAAAGAAACAGAGATTAGATGAACCAAGAATGAGAAACTAACCCTACTGGTCGGGTATTATACGCCCAAAGATGCAGACTTTCTGTATTGCCGGTGGACATGAATCTATCTACTAAGCGCTGTCTAACTGATTCCGGTTCCGAAGCAATTGTCATTCCGCTGCAATGGGCGGAAGACACGAAACAGAATCTGTTAGACAATGAAGTCCCGCGCAACACTCTGTCATACAACAACCTTAAATAAAAACATAATAAACATTAGATTATTTTCATTGAAATGTGTAAATAAATTATATTGTGGGACTAATTAAATAATATATCGGATGAGTGAATATTACCGGATGTATGAGTGCATATTACTGACGCCTAGTTGATCATGCCTAAAAATCTCTTCCAAGTCATCAAATGTAATATGTGACGGGAATTCAATACCGAAGACACTTTCATCCATGTTGATTTCACGTAAACCACCATCCTTCAAATCGGACATATCAACCATTGTTGCGAGTGTCGAACGGTATCGAGGCACAAAAGCACCGCCTTTTTTTGCCGCTTGCTTCGGAGGACCAGTGGGTGGTAAGCTACGAACCTGCTGCGTCACTTGTTGTGACTCCCGAGCGGATGCCTAAAAATCATATAAGTTAGGTAAAATATAAAATCATGCAGATTTAGATTCAGACTATATATTAACACTTTAAATGTACCTCTTTTAGTGATGCAACAGACTCCTCCTCCTGTAAAATCCCTTTACCCTTAATTGCGGGTTTTATAGGAGCAGTCTAAAATTAAAATGTAAAAAATAATTAATAAACGGTTTAGAATTGACATTCGAAAACTAAATGATTCATAATCGTTTTCAGTATACCTCATCACTAATGGTAATGAGCTCCGAGGGCCATGCAACAAATGATCCTATTGCATCTCGCAGCAATGTCGTCTCTGAGACCATGTCAGGTACCGGTAGAATCGCATCACGATCTAATACAACATCCACCGATACTTTCAGGTGTCCATCCGG
Organism: Vicia faba; assembly: GCA_948472305.1. NCBI lineage: Eukaryota > Viridiplantae > Streptophyta > Magnoliopsida > Fabales > Fabaceae > Vicia > Vicia faba. The sequence continues at coordinate 613,633,969 of OX451740.1, forward strand.
GAGGGGTCTGTGGTGAAGTAAATCTCCCGAAGTGTTGTGCACTTTTCCCTTGCCAACTAGTCGATAATTCGGTGACGATAAGTATAGTTGGCAAGATGAAATGCCCTAAACAAATAGAAAATATAAAGTCATTATCATTAATAAAATAGAACAGTTTGTAAGGAAAAAAACTTATAATTACCTCGGGAAATTTCTTTTGATAGTTGATACTAGCCTTATCACTAGTTTCTCTCACCGATGAAGTGTTGCATTTTTCTCTCATATACATATCTTTATCTCTTTGCAATTCAGAGACCTGTGCTTGCAATTCCTGCAACTTTTGCAACACTTCTTCATTGGTAAGATTTGATCTTCTCCTAGAACTCTTATAAAAAGAGGTTGGAGTCACACCATGACCCTTACCCCTCACCCGACCGGGATACTCGGGAGCATCTAGTACTCTACTAAGTACGCTCTCCTCACCGGTGGATGCCGATTGCGACAAGGTCTCCTGTAATTCATTTACATTTAAATAATTATTAGTGGAGATAAAAAATCATTTATATATTAAAAAACATTTGATTTAATTAAAGACACAGTATTATACTTACACATTCAGTATAAACTCTCTGAACATCGGGATCGACAGCTTGATTCTTGCCCACACGAGCTTCCTTCCACAACACATGTACAGGAAGTGAAGCTTCCTCACTTTTAGTCTCCTCTAACTATGCATTGACACAAACGATAAAATCGTCAATTAAAACATGCACATGTAGACAATTAATTAAAACGCATTTCTATTTACTTACAATTTTATCCTCTAAGCGTGCATATCCCAAACGCCCTTTCTTGTATGGATACGCGGGTTTGGATGCTCTCTTACTATTCGTGGCACTCTTTTTCTGAAAAGCTTCATCTCTTTGCTTTAAAAACTCAGCCCAATATGCTTCATCAATGAAGGTCGCATACTTTGTTGGCCGTCCCGGTGCCTCTTCAAGAAATTTTCCATCTTTATCCTTAAGATAGGTGTTTGTCAAAAAACTTTTCCACCCTCTATATCTTTTGCCGGCCAAACTAAGTATGTAGCTTTTACGTTCATCTGGTATCTCAAAAGTCCTCTGCAAAAAAACGTACGCATAGTGTGTTAGTATAAGTAATTTAAACAATTTATCGTCAAGATAATAACAACAATTAACCATATATGATATATACCTGAAGCTCTTCCCAAATCGCTTGTTTTTTCTCCTCCAATTCTAAATTTTTCGTTTTCGATTTCCAGGTAGCTACGGAGACCGGAATATGCATACGGACAAGTGTACCAATATAACTTGTCAACTTTGCAGAATTAGGACCAATTGGTTGTTTATCAGAATTCCATTCCAATCGGTATACTAATCCTTGGTCTCTATGTCGAATGATTCCCTTCATAATAGTGATGCCTCGTGCAACCTCTTTTGCTTCAGTATCAGGTGGAGCATTTGTATCCGAAGCAACTCTTTCTTGTGAGTTTTCTTGTGAGTTTTCAGGTGGAGCATCTCTATCTGGAGCCATTGAACCTGTATCAAACAAACTAAAGCACATTAGTACACTATTAACACTAACTTTATATGAGAAACATTTCAAAAAATTACAACATAGAAGTTATTATAAGAAGAAAAAAAATCAATCCATTATTAATTGTTCAACGTGAAGATATTAATAAAATAAAAGCATGTGATACAATCAATATTACTTTTTCATGATATTTCTTTTAGGCAAAGATGAGGGGATGCATACTCTATCAATATTAAAAGCATGTTCATGATATTTCTTTTAGGCAAAGATGAGGGGATTCATACTCTAACAAAGTGACACAAAACCTTACACAATTCTAACCTCAAAACTCAACCCCTTTTACTAAAAATAATAAAGTATTTAACAACAAAAGAAACTAAACCCATAGATAATAAATAAGCAGTCCAGTAATATTTTTCTTGCTTTGAAGAGATACCTAAAACATAAAAAAAATGTTACAAAAAACATCTTAATATTAAAATAAAAACAAAACACTGTTGGAGGATATACTAAAAACAAAAATGAAAACTTTAAAACAAAATAAAAAGATAATACCTTTAATTCGAATTACCCCTTAACTCTTGAACAACTAGATAATATGTAGATGGTATATGAACCAGTAACCAATAAAAACCATTAGTGAAGATATTAAGGAAAATGAAGGAGACAAAAATGACAAAAATAATATTAGATGATACTCATATTAAGATTGAAATAGAGAGAACATGTATATATTTGAACATGTACACCATTAAACTAACATTACAGTACCATCATCAATATCGACCTCATAGCGACATATAACAACAACAATCAAGTTTCATCATTGCAACAAGTCATCATAGCATACAAAATATATACTAATCCAATTCCAAGAAACATTGACACAGAAAAAATGCTTCAAATTTTGAACCTGTATCAAACAAACTAAAACATTGACACTATTAACACTAACTTTATCACTAACGTCTCTTTCTTTTCTTGGTAGGATTGTGTACTACGCGTCTCTTAACAATGCGGACGGTTGGATTGATCCAAATACCCTCATTATGATCATTTCTAATACAAGATTCATTCTCATTTTGATCGTTTCTTGTACAAGATTCAATGCCAACACCAATATCACCTTGATCTTCAATTTTTTCATCAACTATTTTGTTAGATAAAAGCACTATAGACCATTTCGTACTTGTCGGATCATTGACATAGAACACTTGTTTAGCTTGAGAGGCTAGAATGAAAGGCTCATCTTTGTACCCTACCCTATTGAGATCCACTTGCAAAAATCCTGACTTATCCATTCGTACGCCACTATTATTTTCAACCCACTTGCAACCAAATACAGGAATCTGAAACTTCGCGTAATCAAACACCAAAATGCGCTCGATAACCCCAAAATATGACAAATTTGCAAATTTCGGATTTAAGTCATTCGCACTTGATATGTGCATAGCTTCAGCTACCAAGGTAACACCACTATTTTGCATAGTACTTTTATCATCCTGTTCTTTGGTATAAAATGTGTATCCATTAATTGCGTATGCGCTATAAGAAAGCACAATTACAGATGGACCATAGGCTAAACATCTCAACCTTTCTGTTACTGAAGCAGGATCTGAACGATACTTTGAATAAATATGATCTCTAAACCACGGTATGAAACTTCGATTGTGCTCTCGTACTATCCAGTTCTCATTTCTATTTGGATTTAAATCTCGGAGAACAACTTTGTGCATTTCAACAAACGGCTCAACCTCAATCTCATTGTGCAGAACATACAAGTGCACTTGATCCCGTTCGACCATTGATACTGTCACAACTTTATTTCCAATTAGCCTTTTTCCTTCTTTTTTTTCGACAATATGAGATTTGGGGAGTCCAATTGATTGAACGTTTGACAGATATTCAGTACAAAACTCAACCGCTTCTTCAGCAACGTATCGCTCGGCAATACAACCCTCTGGTCGACTTCTGTTTTTCACGTACCCTTTTAATATTTTCATATAACGTTCAGCAGGGTACATCCATCTCATATAAGCTGGTCCGCACAGTTGTGTCTCTTTCACAAGATGAACGACTAGATGAACCATTATGTCAAAAAACAAGGGAGGAAAATACATTTCAAGATCACATAAAGTAACAACTATCTCATTTTGCAATGTTGGTAAGATCGCGGGATCGACCACCTTACTGCAAATAGACCTGAAGAAGAAACACAGCTTAGTTATTGCGCTTCTTACTTTTTCTGGCAGAATAGAACGTATACCTATTGGTAAAAAATGTTCCATTATAACATGGCAATCATGCGTCTTCAAACTCTTTAACTTGAGGTCTTTCATGGACACAAGTCTTCTAATATCTGAAGAGTAGCCTTCTGGAACTTTTACTTCACTGAGGAACTTACACAATGTTTTCTTCTCCTTTCTAGATAGAGTGTAAACAGCAGGTGGCAGATATGTTCGTCTTCCTTTCGTCACGGGCCCCAATTCAGTTCTCATCCCCATGTTTACCATGTCATTCCTTATGTTAACGCCATCCTTAGACTTTCCTTGTATATTGAGTAGCGTACCTATAACGCTGTCAAATACATTTTTTTCAATATGCATAACATCCAGGAAATGTCTTACGTACAACGACTTCCAATATGGAAGTTCAAAGAAAATTGACTTCTTCTTCCACCCACCCTTGACAATTGAATGTGCAAAAGGCTTGCCAAACTGAGTGCTCACATCTTTCACCTTTTCAAAAATTTGATCACCTGACAAAAAAGGCGGGGCTGTACGATGTTCGGCCTCTCCATTGAATGCTTTTCTCCACCCACGGTAGTGATGATTAGAATTTAAGAATCTACGATGGCCGAGAAAGACATTCTTCTGACAAAGCGCCAATCGTGTCGTATCGGTTTCATCTTCACAAACAGGACACGCCTTTTGACCCTTGTTGCTGTACCCGGATAGATTTCCGTATGCTGGAAAATCATTAATTGTTCCAAACAACATCGCCCTCAAGTTGAAACTTTCTTTCCTATACCCATCGTAAACCTCCACACCTCTCTCCCACAAAAACTTTAAATCTTCGATTAAGGGTGCCAAGTATACGTCTATGTCATTCCCTGGTTGTTTAGGCCCAGAAATTAGCATAGATAACATCATGTACTTACGCTTCATACATAGCCACGGAGGTAAGTTATAAATCATAAGAATCACAGGCCATGTGCTATGCGAGATACTTTGAATACCATGCGGGTTCATTCCATCAGTAGACAATGACAACCGAAGGTTTCTTGCTTCTTTTCCAAATTCAGGATATTCAGTATCAACTTTACTCCATTGTGGTGAGTCTGCCGGATGTCGCAACTTTCCATCAATAATTCTTTCATCTGCATGCCAAGTCAAGTGTCTTGAATCGGTCTCACTACGATACATGCGTCTAAATCTCGGAATTATAGGAAAATACCATAAGACTTTAGCAGGAGACAACTTTTTCTTATATCGAGGGGCACCACATTTAGGACACTCATTCAACGCTGCATACTCGTTTCGAAACAAAACGCAATCGTTTGGACATGCATGTATCTTATCATAGCTCATTCCAATAGAAGACAACATCTTTTTGGCTTCATACGTTCGATTGGGAAGAACATTATCCTCTGGTAGCATATCTTTCATAAGGGCTAATAACTCTGTGAAACTTTTATCCGACCATCCATTGTCCGCCTTTAAGTTGTACAACTTTAACACCGCAGACAATCTTGTGAATTTTGAACAACCAACATACAACGGTTTCTCTGCATCGCTTACCAACCTCTCAAACATTTTGGGACAATCCGCAAGATCTTCTTCAAGCGCTTCTGCAATCTCTTCGACTCGATCACAATCGTATGTGTCTGTGCAATCGTCGTTTGAAGCATACTTCCTATTACAACTCGACTCAGCATTCCCGGTACTTTTCTCACCATGCATTGTCCAACATGTATAACTTCTATCAATTCCAAACCGTAGTAAATGAGATCCCAACTGATTCCCGTCAACCTTACCCCCGGCATAACAGCAACCCAAGCAAGGACACGGCATTCGAAGCGGGTCTTTGGAGTGCGCAACCGCAAACTCAACAAATTCCCATACCCCTTTCTCGTACTCTTTCGACAATCGGTTTGAATTCATCCATGTCTTATCCATGTCTTAATTAAGCTAAACAAAAACGGTCAAACTTTCACTCTTCACAAGTAACCCCTATGGCGAATTCAATTCACAAAGTTAGTAAGTACCTCACTTAACGATAATACAATTTATATGTAATAATTACTATTCTAAGCAAACAAGAGCTTTGTTTGAAAAATGTTTTGAACATAAAAAAATATAAAGTAAAAATAACAATGATAGAAAGTTTTTGGGGGGTTAGGATGTAATTAGTGATTCAAATTCAACATATCAGGTAATCAAAGTCAGTTCAAGCATGTGCTAAACAACTCATAACTAATTACTAACTAGTGAAGTCGGATATAAACAAAAACACAACCGCAGCTCATGAATTCCACTCAACTATAATCATTAGAAATTCACACTGAGCCGGAAAATAAAAGTAAAAACAATCAGTTATTCAAGTCAGTTCAAGAATAGGATAGAAACCTTTGAAAATGTTGAGAGCGTCCCGCGTACACTACGATCAAGGACAGTTCAAATTTCTTCAATCGGAGAAAGTTTCACAGCTTTTTCCTACCACAATCGATATTAAATCGTTGAACTATCCGCTGCATGATTTGAATGTAAACAACATGTTAAACTTAGGAGTAACTAAAAACAAAACATTTTCATTGACAATACAGATCACATTCCCTTATTTGTTTCCACCATACTAGTAAGCAAATGACGAATGGCAGCAACGCAAGGTTCTTTCAGCCACCTTTTTGTCCAACTGTTGTATAAGAAAAGTATGTTAATTAATTGGAATGTAAGCTTACTAGATAGATTTCTGTACATGTTGAAGAAGTTACCTCTAGTTCGTTTGCAATTATATCAACATCTGCTGCATTTATCTTAACAGCAGCTAATTCTTTCTCCCTGTGATTCAATCAAAATTCATACTAAGGTTCAGAGAGAGAAGAAAACAAAAATTCGTAGCCAAAACGTCACATTTCATTCATTACATATATACAAAAATGTGTAGTGCATATTGGATAAGACTTCATATAAATTGTGATTATGAGTATAATGCACAAACCTAGGTTTTGTACTAGCTTACAAGGTTTGGCTCTCATCGTTTTCAAGTTGTTGTGTCCTTTAGTTAAGGAAATGAGTGAATGAATATTAAGGTATAATTGAATATTGTAGGGGATGGTTTTGTTTTCAAGTCCATATCATAAGTCGTAAACTAGCTAGAATGCATATGTTGATGCATATGGTTTTTTCACATTGATTTTTTAACTGTTCTTGGATAAACCTAATAGAGTTCACTAACTCATTACAACATTAAACACATGCATATTAATTTACACTATTTTGACATTTAATCCCCATACTTTAATCTATAAGCAACAAAAAAATTAAATGGTTATGAGCAAAAGTATAAGTTATTACAAAATCAGTCTATAATCTCAAATTTAAATTTATAATATTAATGTTACTTATAGTATAAAGTTAGTATATTTCCATTAGTGACAGTAACACAAATTACTACCAATTTTAGTATCTTTCAATTTACGCTTCACGCTTTCTTTCTACAGGGCAGTCCCGTGTTCACATCATTTTCATCCAAACTTAGTGAAATGAGACAAACAAAAAGAGTCATGTAATCACCAATTAGTTTACATAAGAACAATATTGAATATCATATCGTATAAATTATATACAAGAATGTATCAAATATGATAATTTAAACATCTCAAACAAAAAACCAAAAGCATGTGCAGGTTGTAAAAAGCTAAATGAACAAATACAGGTTGTAAAAAGCAAAATTTCAAAATGCAAGTGACAACAACTTTTTCAAATGTATGAAGTTCAAAATGAAATCTATTCATTTTAAAATAAAAAACTTGCATTTAAGTTATGTAAGGATCTAAATTGTAACATCACCAAAACACAGTTCGAAATCGAAGAATATGATTTCATGTTCATCTTGATTCTCAGTTTTTGTCAATATAAGTTATGCAAGGCCCTTCTTTAACAAAGGCTATTAGTGAAAACACAAGAGCACAACCGAACAACACAGTATTACAAAGTGAATTTAATTTGCTAGAATTTGTAGTCTTTGCATTCTCACCTTATTTCAAATGATCTAGTTTGAAGCAGTTGTAGGACCTCACAAATTTTGCCGTCTTTCTTCAAAATTGTATTTTCATTGAAAGATGTTGAATGTTCCACTTTTCGAATCGGTTTTTTATTTTTCTGTAAGAATATAACATATCTATCAAATTCATTTGTAATAAGACTTACAATGTGAATACGGATTTTTTGTGAAAAATTGATAATGGAGTAGAAGACCAACAAATAGAATGAACACCAACAAAATTGTCCCCTTTTTATTATCCCTTTTTCAAACTCATCAAACTCAATTTCTAATATGAAAACCCTAACCACAAATTATCCCCATTTCATTATCAACACCAACAAAATGAAAACATTTCTCAATTATTCTATTTCTCACATAATCATACCTTTCTATTGCTGACGACAAAGGAAGTTAGAAGCACATAGATTAATCTTGAAGAACCTGGAGAAAAAAAAGAGTGAACATAAAAACAACTGAAGACGGAATGACCGGCGGTGGCGACGACTGAAGAGGAAGGAATGACCGGCGGTGGCGACGACTGAAGAGGAAGGAATGACCGGCGGTGGCGGCGACGGAAGAAATGAAGAAGATATTCTGAACGAAACAAAATGAAGAAGACTAAAGAACATATTTTGGGATTTTTATTTTTATTATAAAAACAACCTACGAAAGCGCTTTTAAAAAGCGCTGGCATAGGGTTCCCTATAAGAGCGCTTCTGAGGTAAAAAGCGCTTTCGTAGGTCCCCCTTTCAAAGCGCTTTTCAAAAGCGCTGGCATAGGGTTCCCTATAAGAGCGCTTTTCAAAAGCGCTTTCGTAGGTTAGATATTTCAAATACCTATGAAAGCGCTTTCTGAAAAGCGCTTTCGTAGGGAACCCTATGCCAGCGCTTTTAAAAAAGCGCCTTCGTAGGTTTCCCTTTTTTTTAATTTTGTTTTTTGTGAAGGCTATGGCAGCGCTTTTTCAATAAGCGCTTTAGTAGAGGCGCTGCTAAAACTTGATTTTGGCATAGTGGAATTAGGGGAGTATCTCAAGGACATGGACTTCAAGAGGACATATTTCCTTAGATGAAGCTTCTATCAGCTTGATAGATCTAAGTCCTTCAAATGAGAGTTTAGTTTGTCTTAAGAGTCTAAGTACCTCAAGAGGAATTATATGTAGCCAAACACAGATGCCTCCTCTTCCAGATCAAGAGTAGGTTCCAAACATAAGTGATTAAAACACTTTTGTTCATAATCCAAGTATCTGTTATTCCCTACCTTTATCCAATCAAGATTCTCCACAATCTGATGGTTTGATGTTCCAACATTTGGCAGGACATCAGTTCCCTTCACAAGGAACACACCAAGAGATCCTCTATTAAACCTGGAGATTGGCCTTTTAGAGTTGGAAGAAAAAACAAATTTCCTCTACCCGATCTATCTTCAACAAACTTATATAAAATTGCCTTTATGAGTTGACTTAGGATAAACCTCAAGTATATTTGGCAACTCTAACAAGCAAGTCGAACCTCTCCTCAAGTATCACCACACCATGGGATACACCTTCACAGGAGAATATAGTGTTGTAGACTCAACACACAAAATCACCAGGAGTTTTCCATCAGATATATATGCAGCGGAATACAAACCACAAAACTCCTCAACAACCTTCAGGCACAACATAAACCTTTGCACAAGCACACCATACTCCAGGTGTAACAGGTTAACCTAGGTTTGAAAATAAACTAAACCCTAAACACAGTAGCTTGCCACCAAAGCTACACGCCTGAAAACAACACAGACATGTCTAATACACACTGTATCATGAATAATCCATCCTCCAGTTTTAGGGACCGTTCAAACACAATATGAGCTTTCCAAGTTCAAACAGATTTTCAGTAAATACCTCTTTTCTTGCCCATGACCAGAAAGTATCATCCCAGGATCACACCTAAAACAGAACAGGATACCTGCTCTAATACCAATTGAAATTTTGGTATAACAGAACTCAGATGTCCTATGACATGTTGGTACAACTGATCCAACTTAAAGAAACATGCAAGGTATAAACATATTAAAACAGTACTGAAAAGCAATAAATAACACACAAAAGTTGTTAACCCAGTTCGGAGCAACTCTCCAACTCTAGGGCCATACCAAGCCAGGGATAAGTTCACTAAAATAGTATCAATTCATAGACCTTACAACAAACCTCTAGTTTATGGCCTAATCACTTAATCACTACCCTTGCTAGACTTTTATCTAAGACTCACCTAGATATGAGGCCCTCCTCAATCCCTATTCAATCACAGACACGGATCAAAACAGGAAGACACACTTCCATGACAGTAAAATAGAAGACACACTTCCATGACAATACCTAGACAAGACTCTTGACTTAGAACATAACTTGGAGTTTCTTACAAGCTTCCTCCAAGAATAATACTCAAATCATTACTTCACAGCTTCTAAGTGAGAACACAATGACCATCTCACAACTCGAGTGGTTCACTTACACCAACTCTCCTACAGAGTGGCTACAGACTCAGCCCTAATGATTACATCTTTTCAATTCTCGGCTGGTACAAATACCTAAGTTACAATGCTCCAATTTATAACCTATATCCCAACTGGATTTGGGCTTCAAATCACACCATATCAGTTGTTACAAATCTACAGAAGATTCTGTAATAAAATAGGTCTTCAATCATATCTTTCGTAAAAAGTCTCCTTATATAGAAAGTATATTTTCCTCTTGAATTTGGGTTGAATCTTCCAGACCTACAACTCAGTGCCACATAGGATTGCATAATATTCCCAAAAATTTCTGCATCTATTAAAACATAACAAAATTCAATTGTTCAGCCCAGCTCAGGCGTGATGTCATATGACCCTGCATAGGACATCTTATCTAAAATGTTGCTCCAGATGATGAGAACTTATCATCTCAACATGTCTCAATATAAAATAGGACTTCTTTTTCAAATTATTCTTCCCAACAAGTTAACACATCCTATTTAACATATTGCTGATGTATTAGTTTTAACAAACATAATGCAAACCATAAAAATAGAGAATTAACATGTTTGTTCCCCCGAATACCTTTCTTGTGTTCAATATATTATTCTTGGTAGATATATATGTCGTTTTTTAACTGTTCTGTTGCATATAGAAGTGAATAGAAATATTATATTCATATGCTTAAGGTTTAGATTTATAGTTTTTAGTTTAGATTTTGGTGTGTTATTCACATTATTATTTGTGTATAAATTTCAGAAGTTGTTTTGGACCGTAGTTTGATGAAATCCAATAGATTATGTTTGGTTTATAAGAATGGAGTTCACGAATTCCATGAATATGTTGATAAAAATCTTCCTGACAATGATGGTATCTTATATTGTCCTTATGTTAAATGCGGGGATATTTGTAAAGGTACAAAGGATGAAATATTCCATCACCTATGTGTTGTTGGTATATGTCAATCATATATAATATGGATGTGGCATGGTGAGGTGAAAAATGAGGGAAGTCGGGCGTCACAAAGTCAAAGAGTGGATGAAGATGAATATATGGATGATCGACTAGAGAATATGTTCCGTGATATTGGAGAATATTCTTTTAAGAATTCTCATATTTATGATACTTTATGTAATGATAAAGACACACCTTTATATATGGGATGCACGAGTTTTACACGATTGTCTGTGATGTTAAAGTTGTTTATTTTGAATGCAAAAAATGGATGGTTGGATATAAGTTTCATGGAATTACTTAATTTGCTAAAGCAAATGTTACCAGAAGATAACAATTTGCGGGATCATTGTTATAAGTCCAATAAGATATTGTGTTCAATGGGTTTGGAGTATATCAAAATGCATGCATTCCCTAATGATTTCATATTATACAGGAAAGAGTGCGAAGACTTGAATCAATATCTAAAATATGGTGTATCGCGTTACAAGATGAATGCCAACAATGGTGATGACAATGACTATGACAATGTTAGTAGGAAGCATCCTATTGCTAAAGTGTTATGGTACTTGTCAATAATTTCACGATTTAAGAGACTTTTTGCTAATTCAAATGACATAAAGAATATGAGATGGCATGCAGATGAAAGGAAATGTGATGGAAACATTCGCAATGTAGTTGATTCTTTATAATGGAAGAAAATTGATTCGTTGTTTCCAGATTTTGGAATTGAGCCAAGAAACCTTATACTTGGGCTTGCCACTGATGGAATAAACCCCTTTGGTAATCTTATCACTAATCATTCTTCGTGGCATGTTTTTCTCACTATTTACAACCTATCTCATTTGTTGTGCATGAAGCGTAAGTATATTTTGTTAAGGATGATGATTTCTGGACCACGACAACCTGTTAACGACATAGATGTTTATCTTGCTCCATTAATTGAAGATTTACAACTTTTGTGGGATAAAGGCGTTGAAGTTGATGATGCATATTCCGAGGAAAAGTTTAAAATGCGTGCAATGTTATTTGGCACAATCAACGACTTTCCTGCTTATGGTAATTTGGCTGGCTATAGTGTCAAAGGACATAAAGTGTGTCCTATATATGAATCTGATACATGTTATCACCAACTTGAGTTTAGAAAAAAATACGGTTTATCTTGGGCATCAGAAATTTATAAAACCGGATCATTCTTATCGTAGATTGCATTAGGCTTTTAATGGATAGCAAGAGTTTTCTATGGCTCCTAAACCTCTATCTCGATATAGAAGCAATGGGTATACGAAAACATTTAGCTCTGATAGATATAGGAAATAGAAATTATATGCCTCTAGCATGTCACACTCTATCTAAAAAGGAAAAGAAAATTTTCTCTGAGTGCTTGTATGGTATCAAAGTTCCTCAAGGTTACTCATTAAACATTAATAAACTTGTATCAATGAAATATCTCAAGTTAATTGGTTTGAAATCTCATGATTGTCATGTATTGATGCAACAACTTCTTTCAGTGGCTATCCGTGGGATCTTACCAAAAAATGTGAGAGTAACTATAACCAGATTGTGCTTATTCTTCAATGCCATATGTAATAAAGTTATTGATTTTAAAAAATTAGATGAATTAGAATATGAGGTTGCTATAATCTTGTGTAAATTGGAGATGTACTTTCCTCTATCATTTTTTGCCATTATGGTTCACTTACTTGTTCACCTATTCAGATAAATTAGATTTTATGGTCCAGTTTATTTAAGGTCGATGTATTCAATAGAGAGATATATGAAGATCTTTAAAGGATATACAGAGACTAATCACCAACCGGAAGCTTCTATTGTTGAAAGGTACATCACTGAAGAAGCTGTTGAGTTTTGTACAAACTATTTTTCAAAAGCAGATTCTATAGGTATTCCAAAGTCTGGTCATGCTGATCACACGGAAGGAAGAGGTATTCAAGGTCTAAATGTTACGTCAATAGCTTGAGATGTAGTTATTCAAACACATTTCTATATATTGAAAAATATTGATGAAGTGCAACCTTACGTAAATACTCACAAAATACTTTTGAAGAAAAAATATCCTCGAATGAGTGACAAGTTGTTGTTGATAGAGCATAATAAGAGATTCATAGATTGTTTTAATAAAAGGGTATTTAATGATCGTAGTGCCTCCTAGATACTTAAACGGTTGTTGTACGATCCAAAATTTAATGTCATAACTTGGACTGCATATGACATTGACCATTATACCTTTTATATAAAATCAAAAGATGATCGTAGTACAATGCAAAATAGTGGGGTTATGGTTGAATCCAAATCGATGTATTTCTCTAGTTTGAAAGATAAGAATCGTGTACTGGAAACTATCGCTTTCTATAGTGTCATTGAGGAGATTTGAGAGGTTGATTATGTTATTTTCAAAGTTCCTTTATTTAAATGCAAGTGGGTTCCCAATTATAGTAATGGTGTACACATTGATGACTTATGATTCACACAGGTTGACCTTGACAAGAAATCTTTTATGATCGAACCATTCATCATGGCTTCTCAAGCAAAATAAGTTTTCTATGTGACCGAATCTTCTGACATATCGGGGAAATGGTAATTTGTTCTCCAAGGAAAACACATTTCTCTTAGTGATGAAAGTCTTGATATTTCGTCCACTCTTTTTTACACAACACAAGTTGCTACCTCATATGATGAAGTTGATGGAGATGTTATGCATGCCATTCGAATCGATCATGAAGAAGGCATATGGGAAAATTAACAAGTAAGTATGTTATTATTAATTCATAATATATTAATTGTATGTTATAATTTCTACATATTTTTACTAATGCAAGAATGCTTATTTGAAATCATAGGTATTTATATGTCAAGACACCAAGAGACAAGACCTCAAGAGACGGGACACATAAATACATGAAATCAAAACACCAAGATACATTTATGTGATGTTTTATAATGTGTAAATTGGAGGTTGTTTTAATTGGGACATTTTTTTAAAGTAGTATACAATTTTTAGTTCTTAATTTAATTTTTATTGTTATTATGATACAATTATTATTATTATTATTATTATTATTATCATTATTATGATAACTATATCACAAATGCAAATTCTCTGTTCTGTTGAGATTGTTCTGTTGTGGTATGATCCACAATATACAGGTTAAAATGGGGAAAATAATAAAAGCAGGATTAAATTTATTACTTCAGCAGAAAGTTTCACAATGGTTAAATAACACGATAGTTGTAATATCTATCGTACTCTCCAGATAATAATATAAATACCAAAATAACACTACAGAGAATCGAACCATGGACCTTTATGTATATCACAACGGTTCTTTGGATCAACCATTGTGATAGGACGTGCGCTTTCCAGTTTTTTACAATGGTTCCTGAACCGTAATTGTAAGTAATGCTTATACAACCACACACTACATAACAATGCCTGGTCCCGCATGATTATATATCATTCCCAACTGTATTTAAATGCTTTTTCCATAGTAGCGTGGACCCTGAAATTAGATTATCTCCTAAAAACTAACAGCATCCTGAAGTGCTTTTTTTCTCTAGTTTATCTCCAGCATAGTCAGCATCATAATAACCTACTAACTTGTACTCTTTTTATTTTCTATAACACAAGCCAAGGTTAGTAGTACCTTTTAGATACCTAAACATCCTCTTAACAATTGTGAAGTGTGATTCTCTAGGATCTGATTGGAAGTGAGCACATAAAAAGACACTAAATAAAATGTCAGGTCTAAAAGCAATTAAGTATAAGAAAGAACCTATCATATCTCTGTATACCTCCTGATCAACCTTATTGCTTACCTGATCCTTCTCTAGAATACATGTAGGATGCATTAGAGTCTAGTCTAACTTGCATTCTGACATGTCAAACTTCTTCAGAAGTTTTTTGGTATACTTGTGTTAAAGCGGTAAAGCGGCAAGCAAAAGTATGTTTTTTATAGATTATATCATATCGTCTCCATAGGGATTAGTGCTATAAAATTGTTGTTCAACAATTTCTCGTGTTTATGAGTTTGGGGTTGAATTGGGTTGGTTTGTATAAAAGGTAAATGCGGGAATTAAAACTTATGAACAAAAAAGAATTCATTCTTCGGAGAGTATAGAACTCTTGGGTTTGAATTTCACAAACTCATTAAATACTTAAACTTACTACCCAGTTGCAATCAACTTAAACTACTTATCAATATCATCATGTATCACTCACACAAAGGTTATTTCTTACGCAGAGCGACATATCATTTTGTATTTCTCGCGTCGGCTATCTCTCAGTGCAAATCAAACAACACATAGGAATTAAAAGTCAATACTCAAGTGAATACTCATTCCTAATCTATTTCTAGAATCAAAACTCAATAGATGTTCATCCTAAATCCGGATTCGAACCACCCATTTCTACAACAACCCAAACCCAAATAAAGCAAGCAATCACCAATGAAGATTTGTAAAGAAAGCATCAAATAACACCATGAGGAATAAATATACATATAAAAAAGCATACTTACATACAAAATCCAACAAATAATGGTTTCAAAGAGAATAAAATGGGAGGAAATTGAATCTCTCGTGGTGTTAAACACGATCCACCAAGCTCCTGACCCCGTATCATCCATACACAAGTCATAAATCTTGTTTTCTAAGCTCTACTATATAAAGAATGAAGGTTAATGGAGTTGGGAACAAATACTCCAAAACCATCCTAACAAATGAATTGAAATATGTTTTTATAAAACTAAAAATAGCATACCCCGCTAAGTGAGCTAACCTCGCTAAGCGGGCTGCCACTTAAAATACACGTGAAACCGCCTTAACACCGCTAAGAGAGTTCACCCCGCTAAGCAGGCTCATCAGCACAACCTCTTCCAAAATTGGAAAAAGCGCGTAGCGCGCTACAAAAATGTGCTAAGCAGGTCTCCCTGAACCAAATTTCCAAAATTGCTTTCTTTTATCCTGAAAACGCGCACTTGAAGTTGTGCCTTCGACACCTTAATCCTCGATGCTCTAAATATGCGACAAATACCTAAAAATTAGACAAAAACTATCAAACAATACACCATGTACATAAAAACACAAATATTCGCAAAGGAAACGTATATACAAACAAAGTGGGGTTTATTCAAACGATATTAACAAAAAAAATCGATAAGTGCAACAAAACTTATATACAAAAATAACTATAATTCGCACTTATCAACTTGTCATGATGGATGTATGTTCCTTCTGGAGTTTTGTTAATCTGGATTCCCATAAATAACTTGAGTTCTCCCATCAGACACATCTCAAACTCCGCCTGTATAAACTTAGAAAACTCCTTGCACAAGGTAGCATTAGCAGAACCAAATATAATATCATTAATATATATGTTTAAACTAATAGAATGTTTGAATGTTTTACAGAATAAATTATTGTCAACCTTCCCTATGGTAAAATCATTTTCTAAAATAAAATTGCTCAGCCTTTCATATCATACTCTATGAGTTTGTTTCATACCATACAATGATTTCTTAAGTTTGAAAAAAAATCTATATTTTTGTGATTTTCAAAACTAGGAGGTTGGTTTACATAGACTTCTTCAATTATGTAACCATTCAGAAATGCAATCTTAACATCCTTCTAATATAAGATGATGTTATCATTAACAATATAAGAAATCAAGAGATGAATAGACTCTAACCCGGAAACTTGTGCAAAGGTCTCAGTATAGTCAATCCCCTCTTGTTGACTATAAACTTTTGCAACCAATCTAGTCTTGTTTCTTACCACTTCTCCTTTCTCATTCAACTTGTTTCTAAAAACCAATTTTGTCCCAATGACATGAATTCCTTTGGGTTTAGGCACAAAATCTCATACATCAGAGAATTGATTAAGTTCCTCTTGCATTTTTAGAAAACCACATAGTGTCTAGAAGTGGTTCATCAACAGATGTAGGTTCTATGAGGGATACCAAACCTGGAAGTGTCTCTTCATATGGTTTGAATAAGGATCTGGTTCTAACTGGTTCAGTTTTGTCACCCATAATCAATTCTTAAGAATTTGAAGATCTTTGTTTATGCTTTTTCCGAGAAGTATGAGCTTCAATAACTTCTGGTTGAATAACTTTAGATTCTTTTGCTTCAGATTCTTTAGTAGCATATTCTTTACCTTTAGCACATGAATATGTAATCTCCAAATCTGCAAACTTCTCAACTAGCTTTGACTTTTTAGATTCAAGCTTATCATTAAATCTAACATGAATTGACTCCTCAAAAATTAGTGTTTCAGTGTTATATACTATATAGCCTTTTAAGCATTCAAAGTATCCTAACATTACACACTTTTGTGCCTTAGAATCAAACTTGTTCAGATTGTTCTTAGTGTTCAGCATAAAACAATCACATCCAAAACAATGAAAATATGAAATGTTGAGTTTTTTGTTCTTCCATAATTCATAAGGAGTATTACCCAAAAGTCTTATAGAGATGTTGTTTTGAATATAACATGATGTGTTGACTACCTCAACCCATAAGTGCTTAGTCATGTTTGTCGCATTGATAATGGCTCTAGCTATTTCTTACAAAGTCCCATTATTCCCTTATACAACTCCATTTTGTTGTAGAGTTCTAGGACATGAGAAGTCATGGGAGATGTCATTTTCATCAAAAAAAATTTCAAACTCACCACCATGATCACTTCTGACTTTAACAATTTTAAAATCCTTCTCGTTTTGCACTTGTGAGTAGAAGGTAGATATCACAGAATGTGGCTCATCATAGTGTCTTAAGAACTTAACCTATTTCTATCTATTATATTCATTAACAATGACTAAACCATATTTCTTCTTTCCACTGACAGAAGCAGTTTCCACTGGTAAAAAAAATCAATGCGCAAGAGTTCCAAAGGCATAGAGGTAGAAATAACATTCTTTAATTTGAAAGAAGTTCTTGAAAACTTATCTTTCTTACATGCTTCACAAAGAGCATTTGAATGGAACTTTAGATTTAGGAGCCTCTGACTAAATTAAGCTTATTTAGTTGAGAAATTTTTCTCATGCTAACATGGCCCAATCGTATATGCCATATCCATTGCTATTTATTAACAGACATGAGACATTTAACATTTTGTTTCAGAAAATATAATTTTATAAATGTAATTCTTCCTCTTTCCATTGAAAAGAATGGAGCCATCCTTCTAACTAACATCTTTACAGGACTTTTGATCAAAGACTATATCATAACTATTGTCACTTAATTGACTTATGGACAACAAATTATGTATTTATCCATTAATTAAAACATTAGTAATTGAAGGGAGAGAACCATTATCAATTTTTCTTGAGCCTATAATCTTTCTGTTCTGATCACCTCTGAAACCCACAAAGCCTTCAGGCTTAAGTTCCAGGCTATGGAACATATGCCTTCTTCTTGTTATGTGTCGCGAGCACCCAAAGTCCAGGTACCATGACTAGTGTTTTAATTTGGTTGATAAGGAGGTATACAACATATATTATCTTGTCCTTAGGTTTCCACGACTTTTTGGATCCTTTCTGGTTAGTTCTCTCAGAGTTTTTAACGAACTTGAGTTTCTGTGTAGAATAATCATGTTGTGTATGTGCATTAGAGAAATGAGAATAAAGAGCTTTTAATTTTGCCTTTCATTTTGAAATATGTTTTTATTTAGACACATAATAAATCCCTCTTCTTCAATTTTTGTTAACTCCATAGATCATTGAAGCCATTTTACTTCTATCTATTTTTTTAGCCAGAAACGTCTAAAAATATTTGTCATATTTCTTTATGACATTTTCAAAATCTATAGAAGCTTTTGAAAGAATTTCTTCCTCAAGTTTTGAACTCTTTCTTTTAAGGGCAGAGTTGTCATTCTTAAGAATAAATTTTTCTTCATTTAAAATGTAGAGTTCTTTCTTAAGCTTACTATGTGCGTCAGATTCATATACTTGGACTTGTTTCATATCCTAGTACTTATTTTGAAGCTTCTGATACTTTTCCAGAATTTGAGATAAGCAAAACTCTAACTCATAATGAGATAGATAAGGAAAACCTATTTAGAGTCTAACTCAAATTCTGATAGAGTCTTTTCATTAGATACCTTTATGCTTGCCATCAGTGCCACATTTTATTGCTCTTCCTTGGAGTCATCTTTTAATGATTCAGAATCATCCCAGGTAGCCATCAGACCATTCTTCTTCCCTCTGAAGACTTTCTTCTCGGGCTTGGCTTTTCTGAGTTTGGCACATTCATTTTTGTAGTGAAATGGTTCCTTGCATTCAAAGCACGTAATGTCTCTGCTAGCACCTAACTTCTTATGTACAGAAGTAGATTCAAAGTGACGAAATGTCCTTCTTGATCATATGAACTTGGTTTGTCTTTTCTTCTAGAGTTGATTAACTCTTATGGAGAAAAGAGACAACTCATCATCATCTTCTTCTTCTTCTTCAAAATCTTCTTCAGATTCCTCTTCACTTTCCCATAGATTTCATAGCCACATATTTTCCTTTCCTTTGAGGCTCATCCTCTTCAAGCTCTATCTCATGATTTCTCAAAGAACTAACAAGTTCCTCAAGAGATGTTTTATTCAGATCTTTAGACAATTTCAGCGCAGTTACCATAGGCCTCCATTTCTTGGGTAAGCTTTTGATAATATTCTTAACATGATATTAAGTAGAGAAACCTTTGTTCATAACCTTCAGTCGTGTAACTAGTGTCTAAAACCTTGATAACATGTTCTTAATTGTTTCATCATCCTCCATTTTGAAGGCTTCATGCTTTTGTATCAAGGAAAGTGCCTTGGTTTCTTTCACTAGAGCATTAACTTCACGAGTCATCTTAATAAATCAAATATAGACTTAGTTGTGTCTGAATTTGTCATCTTCACATACTCAGTGTATGATATAGCATTCAAAATAATGGTTCTAGCTTTGTGATGATTTTTGTAGTCTTTCTTTTGTTGTTCATTCATCACTCTTCTTTCTAACTTGTTACCACTAGCATCAACATGATTTAAGTAGCCATAAACTACCATATCCCATAGACCTACATGATGACCAATAAATAAACTTTAAATTGTGTCTTTACAATAATCAAACTTTTCTCCATCAAAAACTGCGGGTTTTTGATAAGTGCAAATTGTAGCTATTATTGTGTATATAATTTTTGTTGCACTTATCGACTCTTTGTTGTTAATCTCGTTGAATAAACTCGACTTTTGTGTAAATATGTTAAGTTTGTGTTTATTTGTGTCTTTGTGTACATAGTGTACCATTTGATGTTTTTCCATTCATTTTGTAGGTATTTGTTTCATTTTGGAGCATTGAGGAATAAAGTGTCGAAGGCACGACTCCAGATACGCGTTTTCGGAATAAAAGACCAGTTTTGGGAAGTTATGTCCAGGAGATCCCGTTTAGGATTTAGGTACATGCACCATTTTTTATAGAATTAAATAAATAAGATATTTAAGGATTCTTGGGTCCGTTTAGTATTCAAATTACAGATAATTTTCCAAAAGTGATAGAATCATTTATATGATCACGGTTATGAGAAGGGAATAAAGACAGTTAATCATCATCTCTCTTCGGAAGAATAAGATGATTATGCTATGTTCCTTGGACAAACCACTTGAATCTAATATGATACATATACTTTCTATGTAAATTTATATTTTACAATACTTTAAGTAGTTTTTTTTTACTTTGTAATTAGCTTAGCGTGTAATATGTTTAAATTGTTTTCAATATATAGAGTTTTGGAGTGACACAATATGTTAAACTGAGTTAGAAATAAAAGGCATGCATTTTGTATGCATTTGGTAAGTTAATTACTTGTGACATTCATTTATCTATAATTACATGTGTGGTTATATATTTATGTAATGTTTAAATTTGTAGACAGTGAAATAAAAGGAGGGTACGAGTGTGATTTATATGTCATGGAACACATGTTAAATATTGTTCATGTCCCCATTTTTTATCTTTGGAATCATATATATATATATATATATATATATTGAAGCTACCGACAAAAAACACAGAGCCGCCGCCGAACTTTATTTATCCTAAAGGAAGGGGAAATATTGAGAAAACCACAAGAGGATGGATAAGATGGTCGTGCAACCAAGAGAAAGGGTAAGGGAGTCGGTTATGCGAGTGGAAGGTACTAGCACCCCTCACATCCGTTGTACTCAACTGGATCCATTTTATTTGTTTGCTTCTAAGGTATACTTGCTAAGGGGAAATAAATGGTTTTTTATTAGTGCGTTCGTGAGGGTCATGCAATCCTTTGCCTACGTATCCAGTGAAGGAATCACAATACCGTAGTTCTTCTAGAAAATATTAGTTTGTTGGTGTTATTAGTGAGCGACGTTAACGCACGCATTTTAGCAATAGGCATGTCCTCTATCACGGTAAAACAAAGATAACATGCCCTTTGGGGGAGTTTTGATTGGTTGAATATTTTGCGAATTTTAGAATGAATTCGAGTAATGATTAAATGTTTTTGGATTTTTTATTTGTGAATGAGTTTTAATTAAAAAAGAAGAAAAAGGTTAAGAGAGAGACCAGGAAAAACCCTAATGTTGTCATGCATGGGTTCCAATCTAAGGTCTAAGAGGAAACTATCATCCTAAGGGAGCGTTTAAGAGCATAAAGTAAAAGTGAAAGTGTTTGTGAAGAGTGATCGTGCATGGTGTC
This sequence comes from Vicia faba, assembly GCA_948472305.1. NCBI lineage: Eukaryota > Viridiplantae > Streptophyta > Magnoliopsida > Fabales > Fabaceae > Vicia > Vicia faba. The sequence continues at coordinate 613,655,933 of OX451740.1, forward strand.
CATGGCAAAAGTGAGGACAAAATGAGTAGCATTATGAAAGGTATAAATGGATTTCTTGGTGTATAGGAATTGAATCGGGTTATGATTAACCAAGGGGTGCACTTGATTCATCACGTGAGAGTAGGTTCTCCTACCCTTAACTATGAGACCCTTTGAGCATGTAAACACTTGGTATATGGACCAAAGTGGCTGATTCAGTTTATGATTAGACAAGGTCAAGACTTGATTAACCTCGTGAGAATGGCCATGCCCAAACTCAACTCTGAGACCCATTAAGAAGATGCTTGGTATGTAACCCAATGGGAGAGAAGTTTCTTCATGTACAAGATAAAAATCAAAAGCCCATACAAGGTGGCCTTGTGCATGCTCCTAGAAAGTAGGACTAGCGTGGCACTAGTATTATAAACGACCAATTGAAACAATCAATTGAATAGTCGTCACCATAAGAAAGCCCAAGACCAAGCTATGAAATGTGTGCAAGTGTGCATTGGTAAGTGGATACCTTTTCATTGAGGATGAGCCCGAGAGGATGCCATGTGTTTGAATTGGATGACATATACATGATTAAGCAACAATTAAAACATACAAAAACTAAACCCTAAGCTATTACAATCATACGGGGATGAGGGGAGGGTACAAGTTTATAAATGGGGATAGAATACAGCCTAATTAAATTATTACAACCATATTGATAGCAATATAAAAAGGAAAGTAGTGTATAGAGAAAGAAAAAACAAACTTTATGTATTGACACATATCCCTTATGCATCGACACATGCCACTTCCTGTTTTTGAAAAAAAATCAAAATCAACTCAATATGAGTCGATATATAATGTCTTTGTGTTGACTCATTTCTCGGTTGTGTCGACACATTTGTGTTTTGTGTCGACTCATACACCTTTCTTGCCCCTGGAAATAAAAAATTACATAGTATGAGTCGACACATAAGGGTTTGTGTCGACTCATTTCCGTTTTGTATCGACACATAAGCGTTTTGTGTCGACCCATAACCTGTTTTATGCCTGATACGCATCGAATCATAGAGACATGTGTCGACTCATACTGCTATTTTTTTTGTTTCTAACACAACTCTGCTACATGTAAAAGTCAGTTCTCAATATATAATTGATAAAAATGAAAAGCATACATGTCGTTAGCTTCAAGGGTATGAGATATACATTTATCTTCAAAAATGAATCACTAATGAGGCTTGAAATGAAGAGCTCAACGTCAAGAAGACTTTCCTTGAAACTGAAAATTGTGTTATGAGTTTGAACACCTTTCAATAGGT